>PIJE02000398.1:322598-327598 GCA_002895965.2 Coryphaenoides rupestris | reverse complement strand
TATATTGTGCTGATTTATATGGTGGTATCTTTATGGTCTTCCTTACTGACTCAAAATATATTCTCCCTCCATTATCAAGATGCGGTAGTTTGCGTAAACCACAATGTGAAATGGGAATCCCCTTTAGTATCGTCATATTTTGTCAATTATGACAACAACAAAACAACCATTGGTCATTAGCCAGCGCTGCTTTGTAAAAGTTTGGCCAGTTTTCACTGTATTCCTCTGCAGTGTTATTAGAGCACAGAACACAGTCAGGTCAGTCTAAATATACTGGTAATATTTAAAGCAGCACCAACATAGCCATAGCATAGTATTTATACGCACCGCTTGGAGAGCAGTGAATAACCTTAACAAGACTGCAGTACAGTATCTATTTAACATTCCACTGTGGTGCACCAGCCAAGAGTGGAAGTAAACAGGCAGTTTCCACCCAAACTTTATGCTATGGTAAGTATGTGAAGACTGAGTCGGCAAGAAATCACAGTAAATTGAATCATGAAATCTTCCCAATAAACGAATGTAGGCGGCTGATTAAATTTATAAATAGTATTGTATGTATTGGAATAATATAGTCTCCCTGGTCAAGGTTTCAGAAATGGTATTTGAATGCATTTTTATACGGACGGGATCTCCCCTAGCCCCACCCTGCCCAACCTCTATCTGCTCCATCCCTCTCATGAAGGCCTCATCTTGATCTCTCATCTGATCTCTCATCTGATCTATCATCTGATCTATCATCTCGATCTCATCTTCATCTCGCATCTAACCTCACTCTGATCTGTCAACTGATGTCTCATCTGATCTCTCATGTGATTGCGTCTAATTCTCAACTTAATCTTATCTGATCCCACTGTATCTGATCTCTCAAGTGATCTCTCATCAGATCTCATCTGACCTCATCTCATCTGTTTGGTTGTGATCTCTCGTCTCATCTGATCTCATCTCTCATCTTGGCCTGGCCCAGCATGCATGACATGTCAGACAATAGTGTATGAATATTGTATTGTGTATAAAACATATTTTTTTTTTGTGTACTGTGAAATAGCTATAGTAAATCGTACCTTGAATGTGTGTTTATGTTCCTCCTCTTCACGCGATTGTATTTCGATCACAGCTCCAAACCATTCATGAATATTCATGGACATCACGTTCACAACATTCTCTGGTATGCGAACCAAACAATGCAACTGGTCCAGTGCAACTGTTAATATTTTAACACCCAAATGGAAAGCACGAGAAATACAGCAGCCGGGAGACAGACAACCGAGAGATTTATGTTTGGTTGGAAAATGTCCTTTACTCCAAAAAATAGGCAGATATAATTACAAATAATAGAGATAGTTAGTTAGATAAATATATTTACTGATACGTATTAGATAGATGGCTAGATAGAAGGATAGATGACAGATAGACAGACGATGAAGAAGGGTGGCAGGGAAAGGGGGGAACAAGTCATTGGCTGCTAGCGAGCGATGGAGTTGAAGTCGCAAAGTAATACGCACTGAAATATTAACGTCCCCCTCAGGGGTCCCGACATTATGTTTTACAAGCGGAGGCAAGGCTTGTTTTGTCACACACGTACACACACACACACACACACACACACACACACACACACACACACACACACACACACACACACACACACACACACACACACACACTACACACGCACACACACACGCACACACACACGCAACACCACAGGTACGCACGCACGCACACATGCACGCACATTGGCTGTTGGTTGAGACAGCACACTTGTACAGTTGTGCTGTTGTATGCCAGCCAGTTGTGCAGTGTTACCAGAAATGTGTGTGTGTGTTGTTCGTTTGTTGTATGTTTGTTTGTATATTTGTGTGCTTCATCTGACGTCATATTTGAAATAATGTGTCTCTAAATTAATAAATGTACCACATTTCATAGATAGAACTCCATCAATTTGTTTACATCTTTGTATATGTATAGTTGTGTGTGTGTGTGTGTGTGTGTGTGTGTGTGTGTGTGTGTGTGTTGTGTGTGAGTGTGAGTGTGCCTGCAAGTGTGTGTGTGTGTGTGTGAGTGTGCCTGCAAGTGTGTGTGTCTTTCCTTTAATTTGCCCGCTTGCATATGTGCAATCATATCATATGAATGCTTTTGAATGGGCCTTCTGGGACAATTCAGGCTCCATGGACATGAGATGCTTCATAGACATAGAGAGAGAGAGAGAGAGAGAGAGAGAGCTTCTGTACTTCATTCAGCTCCATGGACAGACACGCTGCAAAGACAGAGGGACAGTACCATGGACAGTTCCGCTAACCTTCGAACCCATCATTCCTCAGGTTGGACAGTACAAAGAGTCCACACATGCCAAATTCATACCTCTGTGTGTGTGCATGGTGCTTATTACAGAACCATCCGCACATATAACCCGACCCGACAGCAACAGATCCGCAGCCCGACCCGAACCCACATATCCAGTGAAAACGTCTCACAATGATCACCTGTTACACTGGTCAACCACGCGTTTGGTTCAAAACGCGTTGGATGGAATCACTTCAAGCTGTTTAAATCACTCAATTAGGCTCAATCAAGTAGCCTACGGTTAAAGTGATTTCATACATGTGAAATTAAGATGATGTATTTTAAAACGAAGGTTAGCCTAATGAAGCCGTCTGTTCCATTGAATAATATTGATGTAATAATGTAGCGTATATCAATTAGTGGTCATCCTCCCTCCCAAAAAAACCCTTATATTACTTATACTTTAGATATTATATATATCCGAACCACGATGCGACACACGTCTTCTTTGTTTTACCCAGAAATGGGAAAAAAATCACTTTTTTTGCACCACCTTAATCATGACTGGTCGCCCATCCGCAGCCGCTGTGGCGTGTAATGGAGGCGGAAGCAGTCGTGTCCCAGTGGCAGCGTTCTCTCTCTCTCTCTCTCTCCCTGCACGGCTGGGGGTCAGGAGGTCAGACCTCTCTTGGTCGCGTAACCATCTTGAAGGGCGCAGGCTAAGTGAGACACCTAACCCCCGACTGCTCCCGATGTGTTGGCTGCTGCCTTGCACGGTGGACACCGCCGTCAGCGCACGCACGTGTGTATGAACGGGTGAATGTGAGGCAATACTGTGAAGCACTTTGGATAAAAGCAATATAAGTATACATTACTGCAATACATTTACCATTCACAAGGCTGCTTCTTTTAAAACGGCGGAAACGGTAAAGCCATTTTAAAGCTGGAGCAAATGGACTGTTGCCCCTGTGATGATCGTGGTGTTTCGGTCGCCATCGTTGAGGGAGTGGGGTTTTATGAGGCGCAACATGGCCGCCACCGTCCCCATAATGAACCGCGGTAATGACTGGAATGCCACAGACCGGTCTGGCAAGTCTGTTTGTGTGTGTTTCATTCAAACATAATCCCTGACAGGAAACAAGGCAGGTATTCAACTATTCTTTTAGATGATGTGTTGGCATATTCATAGATATCATACCTCAAAACGGATATTGTGAGCATTTGAAGATGTTGTTGACACCAAACCAAAGACATTTGTTGAAGGAGACAGCAATATATCACTGTGGTACATAAAGATAAGAATAAAGCAGGTTTCAAGCATTCATAGCTATGAGGCTAATAGAATGAGATTCATAATTTCTAGGTTGTCTACATAATAGCTGGGATCAGAGTGGAAGTGACATTCTGAGCACTTTACCAACAACTAAGAAAATATAATATGCTAAACAATGCTAAGAACTATTAATAATCAAACTATTTCCCGGGACAAGGCCTCTTCTCTCCACTCTCCTCTCTCCTCTCTCCCCTCTCCTCTCTCCTCTCTCCCCTCTCCTTTCTACCCTCTACCCTCTCCTCTCTCCCCCCTCTTCTCTCCTCTCTCCCCTCTCCCTCTCTCCCCTCTCCTCTCTCCCCTCTTTCTCTCTCTCCCCTCTTCCCTCTCCTCCCTCCTCTCTCCTCTCTCCTCTCTCCTCTCTCCTCTCCTCTCTCCTCTCTCTACCCTCTCCTCTCTCCCCTCCCCTCCTCCTCTCTCTCTCCTCTCCCTCTCCCTCTCCTCTCTCCTCTCTCCCCTCCTCTCTCCCTCCTCTTCTCTCCTCTCTCCTCTCTCCCTCTCCTCTCTCCCTCTCCCTCTCCTCTCTCCTCTCTCCTCTCTCCCCTCTCCTCTCTGTCCTGTGGTGATGTGATGTGTTCAGTTGTGGAGGACCAACATATTTTCTCTGTGCAACTAATGTGATGCGATGTCATTGATTTATTCATGTGTATTTATGCATTTATTTGATTGAGGAGAATGATAAAATAAAGTATTTAAAAAAAATCAATCTCTCTCTCTCTCTCTCTCTCTCTCTCTCTCTCTCTCTCTCTCTCTCTCTCTCTCTCTCTCTCTCTCTCTCTCTCTCTATCTCTCTCTCTCTCTCTCTCTCTCTCCTCTCTAATTATCCCCCCCCCCCTCCCCTCCACATGTATAAGTTGACCTCTGGGAACTGGAGGAGCCAGACTTGGAGTCCTTACTTGGAAGAAAGTGCACCTCTGGGCACTTTTGTAATTGCCCAGCAAGAAGAGGGAAGGACCCCGTTAGCAGGAGGGTGCCGCAGGCCTGCAGGGACAGCCAGTCGAGGGTAGGCGCCCGTACGCAATCAACATTCAGTTCTTCTGTTTCTATGCTCTGGCTCTCTGCTTCTCTTAATGAACATGTGCCCACGTTGCTTGCCAATATAATTGACAACTCCAGCCCATGACTACCAAGATGCCAGACGACTGATATTGTGGCAGCTGCCTGCTGTTGTTGTTGAGAGGGGAGAGAGGAGAGGGGAGGGGAGAGGGGAGAGAAGAGGGGGGAGAGAGGAGAGGGTAGAGAGGAGAGGGGAGAGAAGAGGAGGAGAGAGAGAGAGAGAAGAGAAGAGGAGGAGAGAGAAGAGGAGAGAGGAGAGAAGAGGGGGGGGATAGAGGGAGGAAGAGGAGAGAGAGAGGAAGAGAGGAGAGGAGGAGAGGAAGAGGCC
>PIJE02000398.1:316195-321435 GCA_002895965.2 Coryphaenoides rupestris | reverse complement strand
GTTAGCACAGGATAGAAGAGAGAGAGAGAGAGAGAGAGAGAGAGAGAGAGAGAGAGAGAGAGAGGATGTTAATACCATGTCAAGTGTAATATAGCCAGAAGTGTTGGGAACCTTTGTTAGAACATTTATATTTTAGTGTCAGCAATTGAACTCGCCCCCACAATTACATTCATCAGCAACAGCTTGAACCTCTTTCCATCTCAATTATCTCTCTCTCTCTTGTTCCACCCTATGGTCCCTCTGAACACACTGATGTGGAGTGGGTGCTTGCAGAGTGGTGTGGCACTGGAGGTTCAACGCGGTGACATCACTCACACACACGCAGGCTCCCAGATCTCTGATGCTCGACGAGGCAGCAGGGACACAGGGACTGACCCAGCCCTTCTCCTCACTGCGCACAGACAGATAGGTAGACGTATGGACACACAGACAGAGAGATAGGTAGACATATGGACACACAGAGAGATAGGCAGACATATGGACAGACAGATTGGTAGGTAGACATACGGACACAGACAGACAGACAGATAGGCAGACATATTGTGACACACTCTGGGGTTTTGATGAGTGTGCACGTGACTGAAAACAATAATTCAAAGTTCCACACCAGTATTTATATGAAATAGGTATTTTATTGCCTGTAATGGGGAGGGAAATATAATATTACTATCAGTCCAGAGTCCATAATCCAAGAGAGTAGTCGTAGTCCATAAGCAGGGGTTATCACACCGGGAAGAAGTCTCAAACGGTCCAGGGCAAGGCAGGCGGGAGGGTAGTCAGGCAGGCAAGGGTCATACACAAGACGGGTTCTCAGACAGGCGAAAGGTCAAGGCACACAGCCACTTCTGGTAGTCTCAGAACTCGCACAGTATCTCCTCCTCCTCCTCCTCCTCCTCCTCGCCCACGTCCTTTCTTTCTTTCTTTCTTCTCTCCTCCTCTCCCTCCTCTCCCCTCTCCTTCTCTCTCTCTCCCTTCCTCCCTCTTCCCTCTCTCCCCAGGTCCTCTTATTTATTTCCTGTATGCCGGGCCCTGATTGGCTGCCGCGGAGTGCTCTCAACGAGCCGCAGCCAAATCCAATGAGGCTGATTGTCTCTCTCCAAACACTCGTCTCCCGGGCTCCCTCTGGGGGCCGAAATTCCCCATTCGGCCCCCCCATACTGTTTCCACGGCTCTCCTCCTATGCTCCTCAGTGGCCCAGGGTGAACCTGTCCCCCAGGTCGGCCCCCTCCCCGCCCCCTGGGGCGTATCTCCCCTCGCTGGGTGGTTCCCTCCTCGAACGGCCCGCTCTGGTCATTCTCCAGGCGGCTCTGAAGCAGGTACTTCTTGTACCGCACCCACTTCCGGCTCATCTGCACCTCCTCTCGGTTCGTCCGTGGCACCTCCTCTCGGTTCGTCCGTGGCACCTCCTCTCGGGTCGTCCGTGGCACCGCCTCCCGGGTCGTCCGTGGCACCGCCTCCCGGGTCGTCTGCTGCAACGCCTCCCGGGTCGTCTGCTGCAACGCCTCCCGGGTCGTCTGCTGCAACGCCTCCCGGGTCGTCTGCTGCACCGCCTCCCAGGTCGTTTGTGACACCTTGCCCTCTCCAGACCCAGCCCTCGAAGGCGCCGTCGAGACCGGACCCCTCTCGACCGGACCCCTCTCGACCAAGGCCTCTCCTTGGCCGACCTCCCTCTGCTCCGCCGGCTTGCGGCGGACACACAGACAGACAGACAGATAGGTAGACATATGGACACACAGACATACAGACAGATACGTAGACATATGGACAGACAGACAGACAGAGAGATAGGTAGACATACAGTATGGACAGACAGACAGACAGACAGAGAGGTAGACAGATGGACCCACACACAGACAGACAGACAGACAGACAGACAGACAGACAGATAGTTAGACATACAGACACACAGACAGATAGGTAGACATATGGACACACAGACAGACAGACAGACAGACAGACAGAAAGGCAAACAGACAGACGTACAGATAGGTAAACATATGGACACATACATACAGCCACACAGACAGACAGACAGATCAGCAGACAGACAGAGAGAGAGAGAGACAGAGAGGTAGACAGATGGACAGACAGACAGTCAGATAGGTAGACATATGGACACACAGACAAACAGACAGACAGACAGATTGGTAGACAAATGGTCAGACAGACAGACAGACGAGATAGATAGGTAGACAGATAAACAGACAGACAGACAGAGGGGATTCGTCAACTAATGGGAGTCGGAAACAACAGGGTTTATAAATAAGCAGGCTACCAGGCGACATGAGGTCATGAGGTCATGGTGTCTGCTAGTCGTAGGCGCGAGAAGACCAGGGCTCTGACTGAGACAACTCAAGTGCGTCCTCAGAAGTGCTTCTCTCGCAAACCACCACCTGGGGGTGCCCTCGTCAATTTGCTTGCTAGTTTCCAAAGCTGGGAAAGGGCAGCGGAGACACTGAGAAATGTTGCAGCGCCTAATTTCCCAATCTTCGCGACACGGGGTGACCTTTAACCTGTCATAACATCAGAACGCACAGCTCATCTGGCTTCACCCGAAACAGCAGCGTTCCTATTGGCACGGGGACTGGGACTGAGATGTAAACCGGAGCAATCCGCCTCTGCGGCCTCTACAACTCCCATGCGGCTGCAGAATAAGGGAACTGAAGCAGCAGGTAGACGTTGTGTGTTGTTAGGAACATACGGTACATTTTCGGCAACTGGCCTCATTAATATGGACTCATCGGAATCAGAATCAGAAACAGCTTTATTGCTGTGCATTAACGTAACACAGTTGTGTCCGTTAATATAACGGGTAGTACAGTGTCCATATGGGGGGGGGGGAATCAGTGGGGATCAGTGGGGGTCCCGGGGTCTTGTTAAACTACAAACCTGCAGTTGAAGCCAATATAAATCCAATATTGTTATGTGTGGACATCAGAGGATTCTGGGTAAAAACACACACATGTGGCAGTCAACCCTTATCCTCGTGAGACCATTCCGATCTTCGGTCTGGCCAGGCTTCAAGCTAGCTAGCTTTGTGTACGGCATCGAGAGTAGTACCAATCAGCATTCCTACGACTGGCAAATAGGGGGCGTGGTGCCCGAGGTGAGAACAAGCGGAAAGCAACCGTCGGAAAACGACAATGGCAATCGACGAATATAGTTCATCCAATCATCTGCCAAGGATTTTTTTTTTTAAAGTAAGATAAGATAAGATAAGATAGAAATGTATTCATCCCGAAGGAAATTCTTGTGCCAGAGGTTGCTCAAAATACCAACAACATAAGCATAGAAATAGAATAATAAACAATAGAATAATAATACAATAAAAATAATAAATGTACACATTTACAGTGAATAAGCCTAAGGAAACATATAGGTAAGATATTCAGTAAACAAAACAAGTTGCCAGTGGTATTGAGAAGTAGTCATGAGAAGTAGTATTGCAAAGTAATATTTTCCAAACACTTTCCAATAACGACTTCCCAGAGTGTTCCCGTTGTGTGAAACAAAGCATCTGGTGTGGTGTCGGGTTCGTCAACCCTGCCACGCGCCACCAAAGTGTGTTTGGCTGGGGCTCGTCTGACACACGGGACACCAGTAGACGCTGTCAAACCAGTTTATTGGAGTGTTGGCCAGATGTTGCAGGCAGAGCAGCTGCTCAAAGTTCTGACATGTCAGACTTCTCTCCCTGAATGTGTGTGTGGGACTGTGTGGGTGTGTGTGTGTGGGTGTGTGTGGGGACGGCTGGTTTATCCTGTGTGCCGTGATTACTCAATGCACCACAGGTGTGTGTGTAGCCTCACCCAGCCTCCCAGACTCTAATCAGCCTGACTTGGACCAGATGAGGATGCTTCAACCAGTCACCAAGCACACACACACACACACACACACACACACACACACTCCACACATGGAACCACAAACAATGACAGCTGGAAAAGTTTAAGGTTTTGCGTTGCCATTATACATTTCTAACAAACTTTGATGGATCTTTGCATTCAGGATGACTTCAGGTGACCTCTGACCTACGCCTAGGCCCCGCCTTCATGTTTCTTCCTCTGTGCAGTGAAGAAGTGACACTCGTCGAAGTGACGGTGGTCAGGCAGGCAGGGATTAAACAGCGACACTGAAGTGTTTCGTGGCAACAGGCCAGCACAAAAACACACCTCAAGAGATAACAAGGACAGAGGAGAGAGAGAGAGAGAGAGAGAGAGAGAGAGAGAGAGAGAGAGAGAGAGAGAGAGAGAGAGGTAGAGCGAGAGTGAAAAAAGGAGATAGAAATGAAGACAGCAAAACCAAGAGAGCGCTGCCACATAAAACATAACTTTGAGGTATAAGAATGGCTTGGACACGCCCAACGCAACTCTCTCCCAAACAGTTTCTTCCTCTCCTCCTCGTCCTCCTCCTCCTGCTCCTCCTCCTCCTCCTCTTCCTCCTCGGGGGCGAACAACAAGCTGCACAAATCTGTTATTTCCCCCGAGGTGACTCCCGGGACGCCATCGTAAAGTCGGTGACAGAGTGCTGACAGCGTTGGGGATAATAGATTCATCATCGCAAAAGTAAACAAAACGTTCCCTCTCCGTCTCCGACAACAACAACAACAACACCACCGCCACCGTCTCCCCCCCCCCCCCCCCCCCATCCTCTTCCTCCTCCTCCTCCGTCGCCCCAGCGATCCCTGCGATGGGATGGGGGGGGGTTTGTGGGAGGCGGGGGCCAGGGGACGGGGGTGGGGGTGGGGGGGCGACGTGGCCACAGAAGAAGGATTTATATCTCCACTTATACGCGCGAGTGCGTAGAGACGCCGGCGCCATTGTCCTAAAGCGGCGTAGGAATTAGAAGAAGCCATTATCTCCGGTTTTACTGCGCGATAAAAGATACACCATGGAGCAGACAGGATGGAAGCAAGGAGGGGTTTTCACCGCCGCCGCCGCCCCCACTCCCTCCTCCTGCCTCCTCCCCCCCCCCCCCCCCGTCCTCTCTCCTTTCTTTCCTTGGCTGAGAGTTTAAAAATCCCCCCCCCACCCAAACAGTCAATAAGTACCAGTCAAATTATTTTTTTTTGGGGAGGTGGGTGGGTGGGGGTAAATATGGAGTTCCTGCTGACAGCACTTTTAAAAGTTGTGGCGAGGAATTTGGCAGCCGCTTATCTGTGCATGTAAATGTCTTGTTATGTCGACGTGCGCTAATCCTTGTTGAGGACAGTTTTCTCTCTCTCTCTCTCTCTCTCTCTCTCT
>PIJE02000398.1:308695-311195 GCA_002895965.2 Coryphaenoides rupestris | reverse complement strand
TTTGCAGCCTCGCGAGACCTCGCATTCAGACGTTCAAGTTTGCGCTTCGCAATGAATAGCAGCCATTGATTTCCAAATATGGTCACGGCGTTTTGTTAGAAAAAAAAACAAACCTCCAATCAAAGTGACACTGGTGCACTCTTCGCTCGCTCCGAATCAGGTTGGGCGCAAAGCAACAAGAAAAGCCTTCCACAGAGATTCAACATGCATCTCTCACCATCGCTATTCAGTCTATTTACTTCTGGTTTTCTCCTTCTTAAGATAATCCATAAGCAGCTCTTAGTCAGTAGTCATCAGATTTACAAAACCCCAAGTATTTTATCGTCCATGGTTTTTTTTTCCTCTTACATCTCAATCATCCTGGAATCGTGCACACACACATGCACAAGCCTACTGGCCGTGTGCACAACTTACTATAAATGGCTTCCAACACAGCCCCAATTGTCTGATGTACATATGAAGAGCCAGCTTTCTGTTTAGTTTTTAGGATAAATTGCAGAAGCATTTAAGAAGCAGTTGAATAATAATAATAATAAGAAGAAGAAGAAGAAGCCCAATTTTATCGACTGTGAACCTGAAATAATGGTTGATCAAATCGACAGAAGAAAATGCAGATTATTTGGAAGTCTATTTTCTGGCAAGTTGAAGCTTACCGAAGCCGCAAAAGACGTTCGGAGCCACGTAACCTGTAAGGTAGAAGAACAAGAAGCACATTAGCGTTAGTGTGCGAGCTACTAGTGCTTTTCATACATTGGCGTGAGTCCACTTTTTTTAAACTCAACTGTATCCACTCTTAATCACGTCCTCAAATCTAATCGGAAGTGTCCTCGTTAGCGTGCACGGAGCACACAGAGTCTCTGTACGTTCTGTTGGAAACTGCTGATTGCTTAATTGTATGCACCTGTCGTTACTTCAGATGGAATTGGGCATGCTGGGAGTTGTAGCAACGCGTCCCCCACCTGGAGCCGCCGGGTAGGGGTGGGGGGGGGGGGGGGGGGGTAGGGGGGGGATGGGAGAGAGAGAGGGAGGGATGGAGGGAGGGGGAAGGGGGAGAGAGAGAGGGAGAGGGAGGGAGGGAGGAAGAGAGGGAGGGAGGGGGAGGGGAGGGAGGAGGGGGAGGGGAAGGGAAGGAGGGAGGAGGGGAGGGGAGGGAGGAGAGGGAGGGAGGGGAGAGGGGGGGGGAGGGGGGAGGGGAGAGGTGGGAGGAGGAGGGGAGAGTAGGTGGAGAGGGAGGGAGGGGAGGAGAAGGTGGGGGGGAGGGGAGGTAGGGTGGTAAGGAGGCAGGGGGGGGCCCCGAAGTGACGTCGCGTCGGCGGGGGGGTGTGTGCCGCGGTGAGGAGTGTCGCAAGAGGGAAACGTTTGTGGGGGATGTGGCTAGTGGCATTGCGGAGGGCTGCCCATGAGGCATTTGCCGGGGCTTGAGTTGACGTGACACAGGCACATTTTTGCGATGGTCGATCGCGATCGACGTATTGGGCCCCCCTGGTTTACAGCATATCGATACAAAGAATCCTATCTGCTCACACCTCGGTTCTTTATCCCTGCATTTCCTTCGCGTCTCCCTCTGAGTTCCCTCCCTCCCTTCCTTCTCCAACGCCAGCCTCCTCCAGTACCCCCTCCCCGCGCCATCGCGCCTTTCATCACTCGTCTGCTCCGTCAAACACCGTGGCAGTGGTACCCGGCGGCTCCAGGTGGGGGACGCGTTGCTACAACTCCCAGCATGCCCAATTCCATCTGAAGTAACGACAGGTGCATACAATTAAGCAATCAGCAGTTTCCAACAGAACGTACAGAGACTCTGTGTGCTCCGTGCACGCTAACGAGGACACTTCCGATTAGATTTGAGGACGTGATTAAGAGTGGATACAGTTGAGTTTAAAAAAAGTGGACTCACGCCAATGTATGAAAAGCACTAGTAGCTCGCACACTAACGCTAATGTGCTTCTTGTTCTTCTACCTTACAGGTTACGTGGCTCCGAACGTCTTTTGCGGCTTCGGTAAGCTTCAACTTGCCAGAAAATAGACTTCCAAATAATCTGCATTTTCTTCTGTCGATTTGATTCAGGTTCACAGTGGATAAAATTGGGCTTCTTCTTCTTCTTCTTATTATTATTATTCAACTGCTTCTTAAATGCTTCTGCAATTTATCCTAAAAACTAAACAGAAAGCTGGCTCTTCATATGTACATCAGACAATTGGGGCTGTGTTGGAAGCCATTTATAGTAAGTTGTGCACACGGCCAGTAGGCTTGTGCATGTGTGTGTGCACGATTCCAGGATGATTGAGATGTAAGAGGAAAAAAAAACCATGGACGATAAAATACTTGGGGTTTTGTAAATCTGATGACTACTGACTAAGAGCTGCTTATGGATTATCTTAAGAAGGAGAAAACCAGAAGTAAATAGACTGAATAGCGATGGTGAGAGATGCATGTTGAATCTCTGTGGAAGGCTTTTCTTGTTGCTTTGCGCCCAACCTGAGTCGGAGCGAGCGAAGAGTG
>PIJE02000398.1:301195-303695 GCA_002895965.2 Coryphaenoides rupestris | reverse complement strand
AGCAACAAGAAAAGCCTTCCACAGAGATTCAACATGCATCTCTCACCATCGCTATTCAGTCTATTTACTTCTGGTTTTCTCCTTCTTAAGATAATCCATAAGCAGCTCTTAGTCAGTAGTCATCAGATTTACAAAACCCCAAGTATTTTATCATCCATGGTTTTTTTTTCCTCTTAAATCTCAATCATCCTGGAATCGTGCACACACACATGCACAAGCCTACTGGCCGTGTGCACAACTTACTATAAATGGCTTCCAACACAGCCCCAATTGTCTGATGTACATATGAAGAGCCAGCTTTCTCTTTAGTTTTTAGGATAAATTGCAGAAGCATTTAAGAAGCAGTTGAATAATAATAATAAGAAGAAGAAGAAGAAGAAGCCCAATTTTATCCACTGTGAACCTGAATCAAATCGACAGAAGAAAATGCTGATTATTTGGAAGTCTATTTTCTGGCAAGTTGAAGCTTACCAAAGCCACAAAAGACATTAGTTCAGAGCCACGTAACCTGTAAGGTAGAAGAACAAGAAGCACATTAGCGTTAGTGTGCGAGCTACTAGTGCTTTTCATACATTGGCGTGAGTCCACTTTTTTTTAATCTCAACTGTATCCACTCTTAATCACGTCCTCAAATCTAATCGGAAGTTTCCTCGTTAGCGTGCACGGAGCACACAGAGTCTCTGTACGTTCTGTTGGAAACTGCTGATTGCTTAATTGTATGCACCTGTCGTTACTTCAGATGGAATTGGGCATGCTGGGAGTTGTAGCAACGCGTCCCCCACCTGGAGCCGCCGGGTACCACTGCCACGGTGTTTGACGGAGCAGACGAGTGATGAAAGGCGCGATGGCGCGGGGAGGGGGTACTGGAGGAGGCTGGCGTTGGAGAAGGAAGGGAGGGAGGGAACTCAGAGGGAGACGCGAAGGAAATGCAGGGATAAAGAACCGAGGTGTGAGCAGATAGGATTCTTTGTGCCACAAGGGCTCATGTATGCAAGGTACGCCAAATTATATTGTATATATATGAAGAATACTCGGGATATATTTAGCATTTTTAGTGTAGGTAGATCATTTTGTCTTGGTCATTTTAAAAGTAGCTCGCAAGTTGAAAAAGTGTGGGCACCCCTGGTGTAAATGGAGGAGAGAGGAGGAATGAAACAATGAACTAAAGGAAAGAATGAGGACGAAATGGCCGGAGAGAAGAGCGGGACGAGGAAGTGGAGGAAGTGTGCAGGAAGCGAGGGAGGAGGAGGAGGAGGAGGAGGAGGAGAGGAGACATAAATCACACAAATGAAAGCAATGGGAACCTAAAAGGCTACAAGTGAAAAGGTTAGACAGAGGAAGACGAGCCGGAGGATAAATCAACAGACATAATGTTGACATAACCTCCCAGCACCCTGCATTAAGCACACACACACACACACGCTCGCACACACACACACACACATATGTGCACACACACATACACACACACTCACAAACAAAGTTAACATGCATACACACTCTTACACACAGACACACAGACACAAACTCTCCCCTCCCCTCCGGTCAGGTGGTGGTTTACTACCACTTTGCAAATCAGTGCATGTTTGCGTCTTGTTAAGTTCATGTTTTATACATGTGTGTGTGTGTGTGTGTGTGTGTGTGTGTGTGTGTGTGTGTGTGTGTGTGTGTGTGTGTGTGTGTGTGTGTGTGTGTGTGTGTGTGTGTGTGTGTGTGTGTGTGTGTGTGTGTGTGTGTGTGTGTGTGTGTGTGTGTGTGTGGGTATGTGTATGTGTGTGTGTGTGTGTGTATGTGTGCTTTGTGTTATAATTGTGTGTCTGTTTGTTCTTTCAGTCATATGGTAACCCCCCCCCCCCCCCCGTGTTAACTCCGCCCTCTCAACAAATACAAGCCAATCATTTCAGAGGTGAAATGACCTGCCGACACCTGAATTGTTAATGCCTCGTCAACGCGCTGATTTATAATTGAGGAGACACATGAAATGTTGCCTTTCCATGAAGTTTACATTAGCCGTATGCTTGGGAAGTCATGCGTGACTTCACAGACTTGACACACAGGTGAAGGCATACACACACACACACACACACACACACACACACGCACACACACACACACACACACACACACACACACACACACACACACACACACACAACACCAGCTGTTATAAGATCTCCAGATAGAGGTTTCAGTTGAATTACTAAACAAAATTATGTGCGTGCGTGTGTGTGTGTGTGTGTGTGTGTGTGTGTGTGTGTGTGTAGTGTGTGTGTGTGTGTGTGTGTGTGTGTGTGTATGCCTTCACCTGTGTGTCAAGTCTGTGAAGTCATGCATGACTTCCCAAGCATACGGCTAATGTAAACGTCATGGAAAGGCAACATTCATGTGCCTCCTCAATTATAAATCAGCGCGTTGACGAGGCATTAACAATTCAGGTGTCGGCAGGTCATTTCACCTCTGAAATGATGGCTTGTATTTGTTGAGAGGGCGATTAAACCAC
>PIJE02000398.1:100000-291063 GCA_002895965.2 Coryphaenoides rupestris | reverse complement strand
GGCGGGGGGGGGCATGGTGTGGGGTCACCCAACAATGCACCTTTTGGCAATTGTTCATCTGTAGAGGGTGAAATTTAGTCCATATTTAACAGCTTATCTTTTCATCCTCTGTATTTACTTTGTGCATTTAAGTTGAGATTTTGACCCCGGATGGACCTGCATAGCACTCATTTGTAAAACCATTACATCACTTCTAAATCTAACAATACAATCGCTTTTGTTTTCAAGCAAAAAAAAGATAAAAAAGACGAAAGATATTTTGGAGCGTACCGAAATGTCCTCCACAAGTGTGAGAGAAGAGAGAATCCATTGAAGCACAATGGGTTCTGAGCAGACCTACTCACCGCCCAGTGGTGTTTATCAATATTGTTTTTGTGGGTGTTATGCAGCACCACCAGACTTGGTGGTATAATCAAAAAAATACTTTTCTGCGATCGACAGGAAATTAGCTGTCAATGTAAGCAAACAGTCATTTGTGTTTCATGTTCTTCATCTGACCATAAGAAAACGCACCCAAATCACACACGCACTGGGGTGGGGAGTCTGGGGTGCACTATAACCGTCGCATTAGAATAGAAGTCGGACAACAAAATAGGATTTTTCCCCAGGTAGATGAGAGGGGACAACGGGAAGAAGTTCATGTGGTCAGGGCTCCCTTTGGTGTCTGCAACAAGGCCGACGAGAGCCTGTGCACAAATTGTCGCGCCTATCCGGCTTACCGCAACTTTTCTGTTCCATTCTTGTCCCATGAGTTTGTGTACGCCTGTTTAACGAGTCCCCCCCCGGAGCGAGACAACAACTATTTAGCAAGCAATATCTGAGAATATCACTATTGCTGATATCTCCTTGAAGCAAATCTTTACTCCAAAGTCCGCTCCCTCTCTCTCGCACGTGCTTACAAAAAAACCATGTAACTGAACGGAATTATCGCTCTCTCGCCAGAAGCCTGCTGGGAAGTCCCACCCTCTCTCTTCTCGGCGACAATAAACACAACATTTGAAGGCACTCCCGTTCCTGTTCCAGGCGTTTCCAGGAATCCAGGTGAACGAGAAAGCCTGGGAAAAACCAGGTTTGCGGCCATTGCGCCAACCGTAATGTGGCAAGGGTGCGTTGAGATTATTCGGATCACGGCGAGTCAAGCACGCAACCCAGTGCATATAAACACACACACACACAGCACACACACACACACACACACACACACACACACATACCCATACACACACACAAAGATGTTGCGACGCCAGTAATAACATTTCCGGGCCATGAGAAGTGAAGTAGTACTGGCGTACTGAAGATAGTTGGTGGCGAAAGCAGAAGGCTTGATATGCACGAGCAGTTGAACGGGAGAGGCAGAAGGGAGGGGCTAAAGGCGTCCTTCATCTTTAAGGTAGTCCTGCCCATCCTCTCTCTGCGATCGCTTTCACACTTTGGCTTCGTATTTATCAGGTTGTGCCCCCCCCCCCACCCCCACCACCGTCTCCCCCACCGTCTCCTCACTGGAGACGTTGAACGACATGTCCATTCATCCAGGGGAAAAAGGTCAGAGGTTCACATGATTTTAACATGATGTTTTTTTTCAGCTGTGTGCCGCAAGTCTCTAGCACACACCACCACACCACATGCACACACACACACACACACGACAACCACACACACACACCACACACACCACACACACACACACACAACGTGAAGTACGGGGATGATTCCACTCTGCATGGCGTTCCCGTCCCTCGTGGGGTTCATTACCAAACGGGGTCCACACACAAGCAGCGGAGGAACAATGACTTTTTAATGCAGCTCCGGAACAAGAGGACGATTAGGGCACCACACACACACACCACATCACACACACACACACACACCCCACACACACACAAAGAGTCTTATACCGAAACACTGCACAGCACACACACACACACACACACACACCATTATCAGAGTAGATGGGCAATAGGCAGAACTTAGCAAGTTAATTATGCAAGCACATACCTAATAATGAGTTTCCAAACAGTTATACCACGGAATACAGCCAAGTAGCAAGCGCTCAGAAGCAGCCACGCGGTGGTAGACCTCGTTTCTCACGCACACAACTGCTTTGCAAGAGCAGGGAAGAGATAAATGAACGACAACACAACAACAAAGAGGACGACCCAAAAAAATAAACGTGCAATTTTCTGTTCAAAGTGTGTGTTCAATGAGCCCGCACGGTGCTGGAATTACAGCCGGACGCAAGCGGACGGCGCCGGGGACCCAGGCTGGACGGCGGGCCGGGCGGGAACACATCTCTTAGAGCTCACGATCGTTCTCAGATAGTCTACTTTGACTAACTTAGTTTGACTAACTCTGGTTTGACTAAGTCTATTCTGATGAGGCTCTCATTTGACTACTGCTAGTTTTGACTAAGTCTAATTCTGGACTAGCTCTAGTTTGACGTAACTAGTTTGACTAAGTCTATTCTGATGAGCTCTCTTCTGACTAACTCTAGTTTGACTAATCTTGTTTGACTAAGTCTTTTGATGAGCTCTCATTTGAACTACTCTAGGTTTGACTAACTTGTTGACTAAGTCTATTCTGATGAGCTCTCGTTTGATAAACTCTAGTTTGACTAAGTCTTCTGACTAGATTAGTTTGAATAACTCTAGTCTGATACCTGCTCTATGGCGGCATTCTACATCTATTTCTACTGTACGATAACGTTATTTATTGCTTTATACATTTCTACCATTCTAATTGTGTACATATTTTCATGTTTCAAATGTTATTCAATTTTTATTCTGCAACTCTGTTGCTTGTGCCACAGAATTCCCTCCTGGGTCTGGCAGTCGATAAAGTACAATCTTATCTAATGTCATGTTATCTCATCTAAACAGCGTGCAGCGCTTAGATGGAGTGGGATGTGTGTAAGCATGTTGTGTGGTGTGTGTGTGTGTGTGTTTTACAGTCTGCGCTGGGGCTCTTGTCTCCATCTTGTTTGGTGTCACTGTTGACCGACTCATCTCTTAGGATGTGACACCACTGTGTCACATGCCATCCTTTCAAGCCACCGTATCCTCATCTGTTTGTATTCATCTTCTCAATCGGTGTTGTGGCATCAGGCTTCCATAGTAAACATTATGCTAACAAGACTATTATCTTTGTCAAAATGTAATAATGGCATTGTTCAGTCAAAAGGGCACGATAATACTTGAAAAGTAATCACAATGTTACAGCATGTTGAACATAACTGACACATTCTAACATCACATAAAACTCCAATCAACTTGAATGTATAGGCGGCACTCACAGGGGAACAGGTGGTAAGAGGGGTGCTACCTTCCCATACCACATTGGCTTGCCACGTCACAAAAGGCCAACCACGGCCCACAAACTACGTCTCCCAGAATGCCTCGACACTCACGACAGGTGCTCGGTGTTTAGCCACCTGCATTCAGGCCGAACGGTCGAGAGGGGGAGCTGAGCAAGCCGAGCACCCACACGGGTTAACAGGAGGCTGGCCACCGGCATGAGGAGAGACCCGGAACATTAAGGAAAGTGGACTTCATCTGTTGAAACTGAGGGGACGTAACAAACGTTTTGTGTAGGTGCTTTTTGTAGGACATACTTTTTTGTGCCTTGCAGATTATGTTTTGGTTGAAGACCTAACCGTTCAGGATGAACCTTCTGTTGGTGTTTTGCTCCTCCCGACTGGCCTTGCCCCTGTATGCCTGCTGGGATGCCTCTCATGAAACACATGTATCATTAATTATAATATAAATCTATTTTTGCATAATGGTCCACCATTTTAATTTATTACTTGAATTGGAAACCAGCACATATAGTGGGTTACTGCCTACCACTTGAGCGCAACACGGTTTATGAATAGCATAGATGTCTAAAAATCCTCTATTGGGAAGCGTGTATTCGTTGATGGTGACATGTTTTGTGTCGGGGAGTGGTGATGTCGACCGTCGTGCTCGGCTACATACAGTAAATCATAGGCCACGCTGAGGGAAAAGAGCATGCATTTACTATATAACAACATACCCAGGTCAGAGAAAACAATCTTTATATTGGTGCTATCAGAATGTGTACTTTATACACTCAACAATTCACTTTGAACCAGTGCCAAGCCTGTGTGCCTTTTGATTAATCAACAGACATGCAGTACATTAGTGATTTATTTTACATTTATATATATATATATTGTGTGTGGTGGGTGTGTGTGTGTGGTGTGTGTGTGTGTGTGTGTGTTATATATATATTATATATATATATATATATATTATGGGATGCCATGGTGCTGCTTTCGGCATCTCTCTTGCAAAAGCAAACCATTTTTAGCGTTATAGGAAATGTCTCCACATTAAAGCGGTCACAAAAACAAACAGTATAGCAGAAACAGAAAATATCCACTCACTTCATCACGCGCTCCATTCTTGGTCTCTAACGCATACCGCTGGTCTGCCTGCCTGCCTGTTGTTTGCTTCACTCGGGTGCGTAGATCAACGGTACAGCACATGTATGCCCCGTCCCAGGCCCTTCGTCTTGCCTGTGCAGCCGTTACGCAGAAGGTCACCTGTAGGTTGTGATGGATTTAATTCACCTTGAGAGCCCGCCGAAAGCCACAAACCCCGCATGACCAACCACACAAAGACTTCTCCGGTAAAGATCGTGGAGGGGGGGTCTGTCTCAATGAAATAAACAGATCTTGGTGCAACAGCAGTCATGTGCAGCCCTCAAGTCTTTCTGTTCCCCCACGGACCTGGAGGTAAACCTGATGCTTTATGTGCCGAGCATTTCTGGCTACCACGGGAAGTTTTAAGCCGTAACCGTGACTGCTGTGTACATTCCCCTCAAGCCAACTACGGAATAGCGGCTGAGGAATTTATGGGGCTATCAGCGAACAGGAGTCGGCCCACCTGAGGCTGCTTTTGCATTGGTGGCGGGGGACTTCAATAAGGCGAACCTGAAGAAAGTTCGTCACCGAAGTTCTACCAACACATCACAAGCACACCGGGGCGAGCGGATCATCGACCACTGCTACCCCCTTCCCGGGAACGGCTCACAAGTTCCCTCTCCGTCACCGTTCGGCAAATCAGATCACCGCTCAATCTGCAACTACTCGCCTGCAGGCCAGAGGACTGAGTTTGCAGCAGCGCATCATGTGAAGGAGGTCGCAATGGCTGGCTGACCAATCAGAAGGTCTAATGCTGCAGGATTGTTTTGATCAACAATGGACTGGGATATGTTTCAGGTTGGTCGGACAATTACATCAGCGAGTACGCGTCCTCAGTCACGCGGGTTCATCAAGAAATGCATAGATGACGTTGTTCCTAACTAAGCTCAGTTCGGGATTTCAATCCCAACCGAACATGGGATTATGGCGATGTTCGCCGCCGCACTCCGCACAGCGATGCATCGGTGTGTGGCGGTGACTGCGAGCATGCCGCCTTTGCTCCGGGATATGGTGGAAATATACGAGAGGCCTGCTACGACTTCCGCAAGACCATCGGCTCTGCAAGGCGGGAAGTATAGAAGGGTAGAGGACATTCACAGAGCCACGAACGTGAGGGGTGTGGTTGGAGGGGCTGCAGCTCATTCCACGGGACTTCAGAGGGAGACAACCAGCGGTGTAGAGAACTCCTCTAACCTTCGCCTCCCTGGCGAGCTAAACTTCTTCGGCCCGGTTTTGACCGTGAACGGCAGAGTGTGTACATATGTGTGTATATCTGCTTGTTATTGTATGTGTTTACTGTGTGTATGTCAGTGTGTGTAATGTGTATGTGTGTGTGTGTGTGTGTGTGTGTGTGTGTGTGTGTGTGTGTGTGTGTGTGTGTGTGTGTGTGTGTGTGTGTTTATATGCACTTGGTTGTGTGTTTGCTCCCGTGATCCAATAATCTCAACGCACCTGCCACATACGGTGCTGCAATGGCGCAAACCTGGTTTTCCCAGGCTTTCTCGTCACCTGGAATTCCTGGAACGCCTGGAAGGCCGGGAACGGGGTGCTTCAAATGTGTGTTATTGTCGCGAGAGAGAGAGGGTGGGACTTCCCAGCATGCTTTGGCGGGAGAGCGATATCCGTTTCAGTTACATGGGTTTTTGTAGCACGTGCGAGAGAGAGGGAGGGACTTTGGATAAAGATATTGCTTCAAAGATATCAGATAGTGATATTGCTCAGATATTGCTTTGCTAAATAGTTGTTTGTCTCGCTCCGGGGACTGTTAACAGGCGTACACAACTCATGGGACAAGAATGGAAACAGAAATGTTGCGGTAAGCCGGGATAGCGCGACAATTTGTGCACAGGCTCTCTCGGCCTGTGCAGACACAAAGAGCCCTGGACCACATTGAACTTCTTCCCGTTTTCCCCTCTCATCTACCTGGGGAAATAATCCTATTTTGTGTCCGACTTCTATTCTAATGGAGGTTATAGTGCACCCCAGACTCCCACCCCAGTGGTGTGTGATTGTTGCGGTTTTCTTTTGGTCAGAGAAGAACATGAAACACAAAATGACTTGTTTCTTACATTGACAGCTAATTTCCTGGATCGCAGAAAAGTATTTTTTGTGATTATACCACCAAGTCTGGTGCCCAGTATACATTTCCAGGGCATGAGAGTGAAGTAGTACTGCAGTACTGAAATAGTTGGTGCGAAACGAACGGCTGGATATGCAAGAGCAGTTGACGGGAGAGCAGAGGGAGGGGCTAAAGGCGTCCATTCATCTTTAAGGTAGTCCTGCCCATCCCTCTCTCTGCGATCCCGCTTCAAATTGGCTTCTATTTATAGGTTGTGCCCCCCCCCCCCCACCCCCACCACCGTCTCCCCACCACCGTCTCCTCACTGGAGACGTTGAAGACATTTCCATACAGTCCAGGGGAAAGGTCAGAGGTCAAATTGATTTAACATGATGTTTTCAGCCTGTGTGCCGCAAGTCTCTAGCACACACACACACACACACATGCACACACACACACACACACCACACACACACACACACCACAACACCACGTGAGTGCGAGGATGATTCCACTCTGCATGCGTCCGTCCCCCTCGTGGGTTCATTATCCAAACCGGAGTCACACACAAGCAGGGAGCACAATGACTTTTTAATGGCACCGCTCCGGAACAAGAGGGACGATATAGGGCACACACACACACACACACACACACACACCCACACACACACAAGAGTCTTATACCGAAAACACTGCACACCACACACACACACACACACACACACACACACACACACACACACACACACACACACACACACACACACACACACACACACACACACCATTATCAGAGTAGATGGAGCCAATAGGCAGCACTTAGCAAGTTAATTATCAAGCACATACCTAATAATGAGTTTTCCCAAACAATTATACCAACGGAATAAGCCAAGTAGCAGCGCTCAGAAGCAGCCAAACGCGGTGGTAGACCTCGTTCTCCGCACACCAACTGCTTTGGCAAGAGCAGGAAGAAGATAAATGACGACAACAACAACAACCAAAGAGGACGACCCAAAAAAATAAACGTCATTATCTGTTCAAATGTGTGTTCAATGAGCCGCACGGTGCCTGGAATTACAGCGGACGGCAGCGGACGGCGCCGGGAACCAGGCTGGACGGCGGGCCGGCGGGACACACATATATCTATAGAGCTCAGATTGTTCTCAATAGCTCTACTTTGACTAACTCTAGTTTGACTAAGTCTATTCTGACTAGCTCTAGTTTGACTAACTTGTTTGACTAAGTCTATTCTGATGAGCTCTCGTTTGACTAACTCTAGTTTGACTAAGTCTATTCTGACTAGATCTAGTTTGAATAACTCTAGTCTGACTAACTTGCTCCTATCCCGGCCATTCCTACATCTATTCTACTGTAGATAATGTTATTTATTGCTTTATACATTTCTACCACTCTAATTGTGTACATATTTTCATGTTTTCAAATGTTATCTCATTTTTATTCTGCAACTCTGTGGCTGTGCCACCAGAATTCCCTGTCTGCAGTCGATAAAGTACAATCTTATCTAATGTCATGTTATCTCATCTAACAGCGTGCAGCGCTTAGATGGAGTGGGATGTGTGTAAGCATGTGTGTGTGTGTGTGTGTGTGTGTGTTTTACAGTCTCGCTCGGGGCTCTTGTCTCCATCTTGTTTGTGTCACTGTTGACCGACTCATCTCTTAGGATGTGACACCACTGTGTCACATGCCATCCTTCAAGCCACCGTATCCTCATCTGTTTGTATTCATCTTCTCAATCGGTGTTGTGCATCAGGCTTCCATAGTAAACATTATGCTAACAAGACTATTATCTTTGTCAAAATGTATAATGCATTGTTCAGTCAAAAGGCACGATAATACT
This sequence comes from Coryphaenoides rupestris, assembly GCA_002895965.2. Taxonomy (NCBI): domain Eukaryota; kingdom Metazoa; phylum Chordata; class Actinopteri; order Gadiformes; family Macrouridae; genus Coryphaenoides; species Coryphaenoides rupestris. The sequence continues at coordinate 282,705 of PIJE02000398.1, read as the reverse complement.
TGAAAAGTAATCACAATGTTACAGCATGTTGAACATAACTGACACATTCTAACATCACATAAAACTCAAATCAACTTGAATGTATAGCGGCATCACCAGGGGACAGGTGGTAGAGGGGTGCTACCTTCCCATACCACATTGGCTGCCACGTCACAAAAAGGCCACCACGGAACAAACTACGTCTCCCAGAATGCCTCAGCACTCAGACAGGTGTCGGTGTTTAAGCCACCTGATTCAGGCCGAACCGAGAGGGGGGAGCTGAGCAACCGAGCACACCGGGTTAACAGGAGCTGGACCACCGGATGAGGAAGAGACCCGGAACATTAAGGAAAGTGACTTCATCTGTTGAAACTGAGGGGAAACCAAACGTTTTGTGGTAAGGTCTTTTTGAGGAATACTTTTTGTTGCCTTGCAGATTATGTTTTGGTTGAAGACCTAACCGCTTCCAGGACTGAACCTTCTGTTGGTGTTTTGCTCACTCAGACTGCACTGCCCCACTGTAGCCTGCTGGGATGCCTCTCATGACATCACAGTATAATTAATTATAATATAAATCCTATTTTTCATAATGGTCCACCATTTTAATATTACTGATTGGAACCAGCACATATAGTGGACTGCCTCACTTGAGCGCAACACGGTTTATGAATAAGCATAGATGTCTAAAATCCTCTATTGGGAAGAGTATCGGTTGATGGTGACATGTTTTGTGTCGGAGAGTGTGATGTCGACCGTGTGCTCGGTACATACAGTATATAGGCCACGCTGAGGGAAACCAGCATGCATTTACTATATAAACAACACTACAGGTCAGAGAAAACATCTTTATATGGTGGCTATCAGAATGTGTACTTTATACACTCAACAATTCACTTTGACCAGTGCCAAGCCTGTGTGCTCTTTGATAATACAACAGACATGCAGTACATTAGTGATTTATTTATTTATATATATATATATTGTGTGTGGTGTGTGTGTGTGTATATATATATATATGGGATGCATGGTGCTTGCACCTTTCGCATCTCTCTTGCAAAAGCAAACCATTTTAGCGGTCATAGGCATGTCTCCACATTAAAGCGGTCACAAAAACAAACAAGTATACCAGAAACAGAAATATACACTCACTTCATCACCGCATCCATCTTGTCCTCTAACGCACCGCTGGTCTGCCTGCCTGCCTGTCTGTTTGCTTCACTGCGGGTGCGTAGATCACGGTACAGCACATGTATGCCCGTCCCCCAGGCCCATTCGTCTTGCCTGTGCCACAGTTACGCAGAAGGTCACCTGTAGGTGCTGATGGATTAATTCACCTTGAGAGCCCCCCGAAAGCCACATAACCCCCATCACCAACCACACAAAGACTCTCTCCGGTAAAGATCGTGGAGGGGGGGTCTGTCTCATGATAAACAGATCTTGGTGCAACCAGAGTCATGTGCAGACCCTCAAGTCTTTCTGTTCCCCGGACCTGGAGTACCTGATGCTTATGTGCCGACCATTCTGGCTACCACGGGAGTTTACAGCAGTAACCGTGACTGCTGTGTACATTCCCCCTCAAGCCAACACGGACATAGCGCTGAAGGAACTTTATGGGGCTATCAGCGAACAGGAGTCGGCCCACCCTGAGGCTGCTTTCATTGTGGCGGGGGACTTCAATAAGGCGAACCTGAAGAAAGTTCTCCCGAAGTTCTACCAACACATCACAAGCAACACACGGGGCGAGCGGATCATCGACCACTGCTACACCCCCTTCCCGGGACGGCTACAAGTCCCTCCTCCGTCCACCGTTCGGCAAATCAGATCACCGCTCAATCCAACTACTCCCCGCCTGCAGGCAGAGACTGAAGCAGCAACCAATCGATGTGAAGGAGGTCCAATGCTGGTCTGACCAATCAGAGTCTATGCTGCAGGATTGTTTTGATCACATGGACTGGGATATGTTCAGGGTTGCGTCGGACAATAACATCAGCGAGTACGCGTCCTCAGTCACCGGGTTCATCAAGAAATGCATAGATGACGTTGTTCCTACTAAGTCAGTTCGGATTTATCCCAACCAGAAACCATGGATTAATGGCGATGTTCGCGCCGCACTCCGCACGCAAAATGCCGCCTTTGACTCCGGGAATATGGTGGAATATACGAGAGCCTGCTACGACCTCCGCAAGACCATCGGCTCTGCCAAGCGGGAGTATAAGAACAGGGTGGAGGACAAATTCAAGAGCCACGACGTGAGGGGTGTGTGGAAGGGGCTGCAGACTATCACGGACTTCAGAGGGAGAACCAGCGGTGTAGAGAACTCCTCTACCTCCCTCCCTGGCGAGCTAAACACCTTCTTCGCCCGGTTTGACGTGAACGGCAGCCCGCCGAAGTCAGCGCTGCCTGAGGAGGCCAGCCTGCTGAACATCTCAGAGGCTGACGTGCGCAGAGCCTTCAAGCGGGTGGACATCCGGAAGGCGGCGGGCCCAGACCACATCCCGGGGCGTGTCCTCAGAGCATGCGCAGACCAGTTGGCAGGAGTCTTTGCAGACATCTTCAACCTGTCCCTGTCCCAGGCTGTTGTTCCCGAGGTCTTCAAGATGTCCATCATCGTGCCTGTCCCTAAACACCCCAAGGTAACCTGCCTGAATGACTGGAGACCCGTAGCCCTCACCTCGATTGCCAGTAAATGCTTCGAGAGGCTGGTCAAGGACTTCATTTGTTCCATGTTGCCTGCCACGCTGGACCCATGGCAATTTGCGTACCGTCAAAACAGATCCACCGACGACGCCATTGCCATGGCACTTCACACCGCCCTCTCTCATCTGGAGGGGAAGAACTGTTGTGTGAGAATGCTGTTTGTGGACTTCAACTCAGCGTTCAACACGATAGTTCCTGCCAAGCTCGACACCAAGCTCAGGAGTCTAGGCCTGCAGCCGACCATGTGCAGCTGGATACTGGACTTCTTGTCGGGCCGCCGCCAGGTGGTGAGGATGGGCAGCACCACCTCAGAGCCGCTGACCCTCAACACTGGAGCCCCTCAGGGATGCGTGTTGAGCCCTCTCCTCTACTCCCTGTACACCCACGACTGCATGGCTATGCACAGCTCCAACGTCTTCATCAAGTTTGCTGACGACACGACAGTGTTGGGTCTGATCGACGACGAGACAGCCTACAGGGAGGAGGTTGGATCACTGACACAGTGGTGCCAAGAAAACAACCTCGCCCTCAACGTCAAGAAGACCAAGGAGCTGATCGTGGACTACAGGAAGTGGAGAGGAGAGCACGCCCCCATCTCCATCGACGGTGCTGCAGTAGAGAGGGTCAGCAGCTTCAAGTTCCTCGGCGTGCACATCTCCGAGGACCTCACATGGACCACGCACACCACACACGTGGTGAAAAAGGCCCAACAACGCCTGTATTTCCTCAGGCGACTGAGGAAATTCAACATGTGCCCCCGCATCCTCAGAACATTCTACTCCAGTACCATCGAGAGTGTTCTTACAGGATGCATCACCGTCTGGTACGGGGAACTGCACCGCACTGGAGCGTAAAACACTGCAGAGGGTGGTGCGGACGGCCCAGTACATCGTTGGAGGTGAGCTTCCCTCCCTCCTGGATATATACACCAGGCGGTGCGTGGCCAAGGCCAAACGGATTATTAAAGACAATAACCACCCCAGCCACGAACTGTATACACTTCTACCATCAGGCAGGCGATACCGCAGTATCAAATGCCGCACGAGCAGACTCAGACAGCTTCCACAGTCAGGCCATCAGGCTGCTGAACAAGTTCGGCATCAATGTCTAAATGCTAGTGCTAAGTGTTACTGCTAGTGCTAGCCCTGGTGATAAGTTGTTACTGCTGGAGCTAGTGCTGGTAGCAGTGCTAAGTGTTGGTGCTAGTGCTGGTGTTACTGCTAGTGCTGGTCCTGGTGCTAGTGTTACTGCTAGTGCTGGTGCTAGTACTGGTGTTAGTGTTAGTCCTGGTGCTAGTACTGGTGTTAGTGCTAGTCCTGGTGCCAACTGCTGGTGCTAGTGTTGTGTCGACTGTCTGGGAAGGTATTCTGTGACATTCTGTGAATGTCAGCATATAACAATGTATATTTTAGTACATTGATTTATGTGTATTGCTCACCTGGATATTTTTGCTGTATATTCCATTTCATTTTATATTTCATTTACTTATTTTACACAGAATTTCTATTTATAGTTCTATTTCTATTTTGCACAGTTCTATTTCTATTTTGTAGTTCTATTCTATTTTGTATTCCTTTATAATTACTGTCGGCTGTCGGGCGTTTTGCACAAAAAGTTTTTCACTCACTGCTTATACTCACGTGTAAATTGTGAAGTGACAATAAAATACTTGTCTCTATCTATATATCTATATATATACACACACACCTGCTTCCGGCCTCTTTTGTGTTCACCACTCCACATGTTAAGGTATTCCTTCTGCCGTAAACCCATTTCTCGCTCTCTCTCTTGTGGCAGCCGGCGGTGAGCGCCCCAGGGAGAAGTGGTCAATGGGCGATGTGGCAGTGGAAAGCCGCATGCCTATAGTAGGACGACCGATGACGTCATCGGCGAATCAACCTCACCCGCGAAAGGAGCCAGGTGCAGCACATTACCGGGATGATCAACTGAGGATAAAAAAAAAAGTGACGAGACCACCAATTGGGGAGGAGTAGCTTAGGCTAAACGAGAGAGAAGACTGCTGTGTGACCGTGTCCCTGACCGCCTGTCTGACAACCCGAACCCAAGCTCAGCCCTGGACCGTACGAGAACCCGTCTTCGTGTACCGACCTCTGCCTTCGGACTATGACGCTTCTCTTGGATTACGGATTTGCTAACTCTAACCTCTATCTCTTCACTCCCCCAAACAGCAATAAACTTGCTGTTTAACCTGATTTGTACTGGTGTGGACCTTGGATTTATTGTATTCGGTCAAGTGACTATTCCTATCACCCCGGAGTTTGTCACAATATATTATATATGTGTGTGTATTTATTTGGCTCCGTTTCTTACGTTTATTTTTGGAGAGGGGTAAATGGAGTCGGTCCTCAAGGGAGGAGAGCAATGGAATTACTTAGGTGCACTTGAATACATAGCGGAGCACCCATTCACATGCACACGCCCGTGCGCACATGTGCACACACACTCACGTACGTACATACACACACACAGGCTGGCCGGTCAGGTGAAGGGCTGCTACAGTAGAAGTTATTTGAGTTCTTCAATGGGAGGGCAGCAGCTTCTGGGATACAGAGGCTTGAATCAAATATTCATGGCGAGAGACACTGAGTCTCTAGATCCGGCACAGTGCTCTCTCCGCCGCTGTGTGTTCAGCCCTGCTTGTGTGTACAGGAAATTGACAGAAAGGATGCACAAAGAGAGTGACTGACTGACCTATGCTGTAACTATCCCAACCATATCATACTCATACTTTTCGCTGAATGCACATTTAAATAGAATTTTTACAATTATTATTGTAATTATCTTATGTTGTGTAACATTTATTGGAGAGAGAGATCACTATCTACATATGTATGCATCTATAATATATCAGAGCATCTATGTTGAGTACTTTGTGGTCTGACTCGTCCACACAGACGCTGAATGGGGTTCCTTTCATCATGCTGATTTTTATCAGCAATGGATTATATTTGAAAATATTTCATACTAACTTTCTTGTTTTTCACATCGAATCTGTCGACAGGCCTTTTTCAATTTCAACAAAACTTGACTTGAATGATGATGAATTTGAAGTTAGTAAGTAAGTAAGATGCTATTTATATAGGACCTTATTTAACACAGGGTTACAAAGTGCTGCACAGGATACAGAGATATAAATACAATACAGAACACGTTCATATTATAATACAATACACTACCATACATACATACATACATAAAGGCCATCAACAAAAGATAAAATACAGCTGCTTTGCAGGGAAGGCAAGATGGAAAAAATGGGTTTTGAGAAGATGTTTTTTGACAGTTCCAGAGGGATGGGGCCCTGACAGCAAAAGCGCAATCACCCTTGGATTTGCGGAAGGAGCATAAGGGGTATAAATAGGAGACCTTGGTTGGATGATCTGAGTGTCAAGGAGATTGAATATGCATGCAGAAGTAAAAAAATCTATGAAGTGGCAAGGCCATGTATGTGATAAGTAGTATCTTGAAATCTATTCTATACTTTACAGGGAGCCAGTGAAAGGATGCAATGATATGTGTGATGTACAGTATGTACATCACACAGATGCACATGATCTACAGTTGGTTTTGGTTAGTAGCCTGGCTGCAGCATATTGTATGAGACGAAGGCGGGACAGGGCGGGTTGGCTGAGGAAAAGAGCGTTGCAGTAGTCTAGGTTTCAGAAAATTAGGGTATGGATTAATAATTCTAGATCTCTGGTTGATGGTATCAATTAGATTTTAGTGATGTTCCTTAGTTGGGAAAAGCAGGTTTGCACCAGCTTGTCAACGTGAAGGTCGTTTACAAGGAAGTTGAGATTCTGGTCAAAGCTTACATCTAGGTTTGTTGAAGAGGGTTTGACATAAGTGGCCTGATGTCAGATACAGGGTTTAATTTCAGAGACAAACTTATCAGGACCAATACAGAGCATCTCAGTCTTGTCTGGATTTAACTGAAGGAAATTATGTGACATCCAATCTTTAGTAACAGACAGGCAGTCATTGAGGGTGCCAATATTAACCATGTCGTTTGGTTTAGCTGAAAAATTCAATTGCATATCATCGGCGGAGCAGTGGTGAGAGATGCAATTGTATTGGTTAACCAGGTTGTCGAGAAGTAATGTGTAGAAAAGGGAGGGGATCAAGGATTGAGCCCTGCGGAACTCCACAGAGTGTAGGGGCAGTTGAGGACACAAAGTTATCTATCACATCCTGAAACCTCCTGTTAGTCAGATAGGACATGATCCAGCAAAGAGCAGAGCCCAAGATACCGACCCACATGTTAAGCCGTTCAATCAAGATGTAGTGATCAATAGTGTCAAAAGCAGCAGTTAAGTCTAGAAAGGGCAGGATAGAATGTTCTCCATTGTCAGCCCACATGAGGATGTCACTTGTCACTCTTAGTAGTGCTGTTTCTGTACTATGTTTTTGTTGAAAGCCAGATTTGAATTTATTGGTGGGTGGTTGGTGGTTTATTGGTTGGGTTGGGCAGGTTTTTTTTTTTAATAGGATGGACACTTGCTAAGACCATCAGGAACACGGTCAGAGATGATAATTGGGAGTAGGCTGGGGTAGGAAGGACCTCTTTATGGAATTTGGGGGTGATTAAATCCAAAAGGCAGGATGACATATCTCTCTGCGTAATGCAGAGAGATAGGGGTGAACTCAGATAGGAGAGTAGGACAGTGGACTGGTGAGTCAGAAAGACCAAAAGAGTTGTTAAAATGTGAGCGAATGTTGTTGATTTTGTCAATAAAGGAAGACAAAAAGATTTCACTGTATACTGCGGAGGAGGCAGATACAACAGGATGGGCAGGGTTTACAAGCTGGTCAACGTTCTTAATCAGGAACCTTGGATTGTGTTTGTTGTCACTAATTAGGCCTGAAAGGTAGGCAGATGATTTGGTTGAGCCTGAACACTTCTTTTCAATCTACGCTGCACTCTTATCAGATTACAAATGTTGTCATTGATCCAGTGGCAAGAGTTTGTTGATGAAAATGACCAGGTTACGAGGAGTCAGGTGGGGGGGTACAGGAATCAGAAAAACAGGATGAATAGTTTGCTGCAGAATGGGCATTGAGGAAGCAAGATTGTACTGTGCGCTTCTGCAGTTGTGTAGAAGACTGGAACATTGTGTCAAAAGCAATGCATTTGCGGTCAGAGACAAAATCAAACAGAAAGGGAGTTCAGAGTCAGGTCAAGTGTAAAAGAGTATGACCATGGTCATGTTTAGGACCTGACACATGTTGGACAAGGTTAAACGAGTTGGTAATATTTAAATAGTTGGTTGCGAAAGAGTTAAAAAGATTGTCAATGTGTGCATTAAAATCGCCAGCCATAATAACTCATAAGCTTTGCTTTGTAGACTACTGGGATTTCACAATCAATTTTAAAAGAAAGTAGTTCAAAGCAATTGAAGGTAATCTGAGTAATCGGCAATACCCCCACCACAACCTGTGGGCCTAGGGAGATTGAGGGTCTGGTAATTGGAAGGACAGAGCTCCACAAGAGGGTAGCAGTACCCAGGTTTAAGTCAGGTCTCAGTAAAAGTAAAAAAAATCAGTCAAAAATCAAAATTATGGATACAATTAGATTGTTCAGAATAAAGGTCTTGTTTGCCAGAGATCTTGTAATACATAATACAAACCAGCCATTCACTGCTGGAGTGAATGGCTTGGCTGAGGGTGGATTCTTGATGGAGATCTGAGTTACATGTTTTGTGTTAAGAGCAGACTGACCTTGTTTTAAACGTTTTGGTGGTCTCTTCTTAATTAAAACAGTGATGGGATAGACAGGAGGAGGACCAGGCTCAGCCGGATAAATGGAGGGCTGTATCCTGGCAGAGTGTTTAGCAGGACCCAGGAAGAGATGATCATCATTATAGACAGGAGTGGTATCTGGAGCGGGGTTGTGCTGAGGTCGGTATCAGTCAGAATTAAAAGTGATGTGCTGGATGAAGTTTTTAGTGAGTTGTATAACACCCTTTATGTTGGGGTGCAGGCCATCCAATTTATAGAGGTCATGTCTGGTCCAAAAACAGTGAAAGTGGCTAATAAAGCCGTGGCCCTTTTTTACCCATTCATGCAGACTAAAAAGTTGGCTGAAGCGTTCCAGGCCTTTTGAAAGAATGGGAATGGGGCCTGGCTTTGCCCAGGCTCTGGATTGTGATTGCAAGTGACTCTAATTGATCACAGTTTGAAAGATTGTTTATTCGTGATGTCATTAGTACCAATGTGGACAATCAAAGTGTGAGCTGATATGGAGTTAGAAGAGTGCCATAACGTCACAAACTGAAATAATGTTTGACAAATATCCTGCGATTTGCAAACAAACAATGTGATTTACAAATGCCTCACGTTTTGCAAATACGCACACCATGCTTTACAAATACAAAACACAATTCTCAAAAAAATACAATGTACAATGCAAACGCACCAAAACAGCAGGTGGCGCTACAGCAGCGTTTGACCTCCATTCAGCTTATAAAAAAGTTGCCTCGAATTTCTCAGTACATTGTTACTTTCTGGGAAACTTAATTTTGCAGTTGCAGTTACTGTAATTTACACATCTTCAAAACAACTATTTCCGACAAGCTAAAGACAGTATTTACTTGTGGTTTACCGCTCTACTTCACACATCTCTGCGGACTCTGAGAAATTCGAGGGAACTTCTTTTATGAGCTGAATGGAGGGCAGACGCCGCTGTAGCATCACTGTTTTGGTGCGTTTGCAGCTTGTACAAGCTACATTTGCAAGTCGGACCCGTGGAAGGACGAATGACGCGGTGTGTTGCACTCGTAAAACCGATTATGCAGACATGCAAAATGGGTTTTATTTATATCTATTCTTCGTTTACATTTGTGGAACCTGCCCTTTATTTGTTTGCAAGTAGCATAGTAGACTTCCAAAAGACATTGTATTGGATTGAGAGGTGTGTTTTATATTTGTACATTTGGGGCATTTGTAAATCCCGTTTTGTTTGTTTGCAAATCGCGGGATAGAAATAAACATATTATTTCTGTTTGTGATGTTCTGGCACTCTTCTAACTCCATAGTTCTGTGAGCACCAGTGACAGAAAATGTCTGCAACTTTGCTACCAGAGAGACAGTATGTGATGGCGCCTGTGAGTTCAACAGATCTGATGATGGAATCACCAATAATAAGGATTTCAGGTTGCCTGTCCCTACAGCCCCCTTTGTAGATGACAATGTAAGAGGTGGCTGATTGTTGAGATGGCTTGTTGGGAGTTGTGGATGTATTAATATTGTGGGCGAGTAACTTTCCACTCTGCCGTGTGGCCCACGTGACTAGTTATCTGTTTGGCCTACGTGACTAGTTAGCTTCACTCTTATCTGTTGGCCCTGGGATGCCTCTGAGATGCACTCGCTGGTGTTGTCCTCGAGTGTTGTTGTCGTCGAACGTGGGAATGGGAGGTCAACGTGAGACCTTGCTGTCCTTGGTGGGAATGGGAGGTCAACGTGGGGGGTGCGTCTCCATATTTGCTTTGTTGTGTCTACATGTAAATGCTCCTGTTTTTTCTATCCCAGAAGGTATATATGCTCTATGTATCTGAATAAACTTTGAATCATTCCGAGCGATACTGCCTTGTGTCACATTGATTCCCGAGCTCGCTGCTTTGCTACAGACAATCCAGAACCTGAACCTGAACCAGAACCCGAACTCCAGCCACAGTAGATGACCACTCGAAACTGCGCACAACATGGCTGATAGTTAATATCCACATTCGTTTCACCTGTGTATGAAGACGGAGTAAGAATGCTGCTGCGGATGACTTCAACACCACAAGCCACAGCAGAGTCCAGTGCTCCGCTGAGCAGGTGTGTGGAAAGCTGATGGCTAGGAGGAGTGCGGTCAAAGTTGGATACAGCAGGAGGCGAGATGTGTCTGTGACATTTTCCATCGGAAGTCGGCGTTGTTGGGGAAAAAACTGCACTTTCTCTACAAGGTAGAGTGGACCAGGACTGGCTGCTCCGGAGAAGTCGGCGTCCATGTAGCTCAGTTAGCTTCGCGAGCGGAGCAAAGAATTTGGAGACCAAGACAAGGTCGTCATCAGTCAGGTGCAAACATAGGGAGAGAAATCCTTCTCCCCTTCTTCACCATTGATGCCCAGGAAGATGGGCCGAATGGGCCGGGAATGTTGCTGGCAGATGGGCCGGGAGTGTCGCTGGTTGCCGGGCTGGAGAGAGCGTCCCGTTGCAGAACAGCCAGCCGGGAGACCAGCAGGGATTGCCTCTGGAGGACATCGTCCAGGACTCTCTCGATGGAGTGAAGTTCAGATCTCCGACTGGATAGCTCGGATTCCACTGGGGTAAGTGGAGGCATGCTTTTCCTTGGTGTAGCAGCAGTCGTAGTAGTTGCAGCTGTGATGGATGTCCAGATAGCCTCTAGCTTCTTATCCAAAATGTTCAATGACGAAAAGCATTCATCCAGTTAAAAACATTTAGATAAAACAACAAGGACCTAAAAAGTGTACAATAAAATCATGGCTTGAAACTGGATGAAATGTCAAATTCTGAGAGAGCTTCTGTCGGATACAGACCACGCCGACGCATGCACATAAGACTGTTTGTAAAGGTAAATGTCATTGTAGGCATGAAAGCGTGGAGCTAGCATAAACAGCAGTTGAGTGAGTGGTGGCAGTGTGGTGCCAGAATACGAGATGCTAGATGCTAGATGTTAGCATATTGATGGTACTCTACGTACCAGGCCGTTTAGTGAGTCTATAAGGCATTCATGTCCCTGTGTTTTTACCTTCTCTTCTCCTGCCACCACTTTAAGTTTAAAAGGATGGCGGAATGAGGGGAGCAGGGGAAACATATTTTTTATTTCAAAGCAAACACGTTGAAATATGTATGCCAACTGTTGTCGAACAAGGATTTGACATTAGGATTGTGTCTCCTGACAGACACTCTCAGCTCATCAGCAAGACGAGCGCTACTGGAAGGATGCAAAGAGCATTCATCTACTCGGACCACTATTGAAAGAGAAAAAACTAAAAAAATGTACACGTATATTCCGTGTTGAATTTTCAACTAGTGTTGCCACGAGTGATTTGGAATAGACATGCAAACAGCCCTGTTGTATAATTTAGAGGTATTGAATTTTGCACTCAGTATAAGTAACAGCCAAAGGTGTAGGAAACAAGTGTGTGCATCACGGTACACGGAAGAGAAGTTCCAAAAGTACAGATCCCAACATCAGACTGTATCCTTCCAAACATGTGTTTCACATGTACAGCCCAGTTCAGCCGTTCTATATTAAACACCTGCACCCCCCCAGAAAAAAAGTATCTCTATCTCTGTTTCTCTCTCAGCTAGTCCCTCACAATACATGTGACCTATCCTCATGCTAACCCATGAATACGGCTCCTATTAAGGCGCTAATGTGCTTCTCGTGTGTGTCCCGTGGCCCTGATCATGGCCACGGGAAGCGGATTCAGAAGTGTCTTTGATTTCCATTTCCTTTTCCATTAAGGAGATTGTTAACATGCATACACGCTCTCTCTCCCTCGCTCTCTCCCTCTCTCTCTCTCTCGCTCACACACAGATACACACACACAGATGTACCCATAGATGGAGCAAAAGGCTTTCTCCCTGATTGAATATTTGATCATTATTACCTCTGCAACACATTCAATTGTACCAGAGGTCACAAGAGGAGAGGTGGGGAGGGGGGGTGGACGGCCTTAAGTAGTTGTGGAAGAAGTGTTTGATGTCTTTCTTTTGACAAAGAGACTCAAGACCCACCTGTTCAGAGTTCACCTGGACTCTGCATAACGGCCATTGAATCTGTTCTATTCTTATCTTTATGCACCACATCGATATATTATATATGTTATATCTATATCGATATATTATATATCCTTCTACAAATGTACTTATTTTACTTAAGTAAGCTTTGGATAAAAAAAAAAAATATCTGCCAAATGGCCTAAATGGAAATGGGAATGTGAATGTATGTCTGTATATTTCTGCTATTACATGCCATATGTCATATTTCTGCTACTGCTGGCCTCACTTGTTAATCTGCCCTTACTTACATTTATAATACTCAACATTCAATACTTCATCATTATTCATTATTATTATGTATATTGTGTTATTGTATTATATATACTGTGCCTCTCTCTCTCTCTCTCTCTCTCTCTCTCTCTCTCTCTCTATATATATATATATATATATATATATATATATATATATATTAGTGGTGGGACTCAATAAAAAAAATGTATCTAATTAATTAGAGGCTTTGTAATTAATTAATCGCATTTTAATCGCATATCAATATTTGACACGAGAAGCAACATTTTCCAATTCAAATGGATTTTGGTATACGAGTGAATCAATGAATAGACATATACATACGTTTAAGCAGCTAAATCCTGTTTATTTTAGCTACACAGACCAACAGTTTAAAAAGTGCCATCTCTGCCAATTCTACCATCTAAACCGGTCAAACGCGGTCTCTTCCGGTCCGCCCATATTTGAGCCGACAATTCGTCCACTGAGAAACGTTTCGTGGTGTTTGGAGTGCAAAAATAAAGTGCGATTAAAATGCTTTAATTCGTTTTAACGCATTATTTTTTCTGTAATTAATTAATCGTAATTAACGCGTTAAAGTCCCGGCCCTAATATATATATATATATATTTATTTTTTTTCTTTCATGTGTGTATATACTGTATGTATGCTTTCAATGCATATATACATAGAAAAACATTATCTTCTTGCCATTTTATCTTTAGCTGCCATGTCACTGTTCAGAATGGTCCTGTGTTAAGATGTACATGTGGCATACAGACACACACACACACACACACACACACACACACACACACACTGTAGTGCTGTCCCTCTATTCCTGGAGCAGTTAAAAACTGCAGTTGAGGCTTTTTGGCAGCTAAGTATCCAGCTCGTCAGAGAGGCATGGATGTTAGAGGATGAGATATAAAGGGAGAGAAAGACGAGAGAGAGAAAGGCAGATGGGAGGGAGTGAGAGAGAGAGAGAGAGAGAGGGAGGGGGGGGGGGGTGAATGGAGACAGAGAGGAAGTGACATGTGGTGAGAGAGGGACAGGGGGTACAGCATGCGGGTGCAGACAAGGGCTCCTCTCGGCCACAGAGGCGTCAGTATGATCGTATCAAATGGCCAGCATCACGGACTGATGCCACCAGGGGGCCCCCTGTGGCCTTCTGACATCACATCATCCAGTGCCATATGCTTAACATGGATATATATATATATATATATACACACACATACATTCACAATCACAGTCACACCACCATCATACCATAACGCAATTACGTGATGCATATGCAAACTTGCATGCACACACACACACACACACACACACACACACACACACACACACACACACACACACACACACATACACACACACACACAGGAAGTATGAAGAGCAGGTAAGACAGTAAACGAGGTGATGTCATCGCCAACAGGGCCACGTGGCAAAGCAAGGTGATCTAAATTCAGACATCACAGATTCACACTCATGTGAACTAGCAAAGGCACTCGCAGAGCAACGTTGCCAAAACCACATTCGGCCACATTTGCGTACTGTGGGCCGCCTTGCCTTTGAGCAATGCACCACAACTCTCCAAGTGGGGGGAGGTATAAGTGCCTTGCTCTCTCCACACACAGACTTAATTAAATGGCCCCCTGCGGCATGAAGCCTCCATTATAACTCCACCTCTAAAACTGCCCCTGGAAGCCATTCCCGCTGTAGCTGATTGCTACCGTTTTTGCCAGAGAAAACGGGTGTAAAATCCGATATTTTTGTCAGTCTCCGCCAACCAGTGTGTGAACGATCAACTCTGCTCTCAACTCGAGTTGTTGTTCTTTCTCTTTTCGTGCCTCGGAAAAGGTACTCCGATGTCGCGATGAAGGGACGGGGGCGGTGAGGTGTGGGTGTGCACGACCCATGGAAGAAGGCCTTACCAGAAACAACCGGGTATTCAATGGCAATATAATAGGAACCACCACAACAACATATTCATATTTGTGAATAGATGTTTTGCCATTGGAATAATGAATACTGGACATTGTAATCCCTTAAAATAATTGTTTTTAAGTTGCAACTGACAAATATTGTTGAAGAGATTTGTCGGCCCTCAAGACAAACCCCCCAAAATGTTGCTGTTGAAACTTTCAGGGTGTCTCCAGTGCCAATCAAGGGTTCTCGGACCTCCAGAGGCCCTGCTACCGGCCCACTAATTAAGCTTTGATGTGACACACGTGTAAGGGGGGTTTGATTCTCTTCGAAACAATAATGATATAAAGCACACCATTTGGCAAAAAAAAACCTACGGATTTTGCTCACAGGGAAGAATAATCAACTTTTGTACGCGAAAATGTCATCGTGGAAACTCAACGCAGCCATTAAACTGCTGCACTTGCAAACACAGACATCGAGGGAGATGGAGGAGGAATAAAAAGCATGAAGCTATCGGAGCAGTCGCACCGTGGTTCATAGGAAGGCAAAGACCGCCATCTAGTGGTTTGCCGGATTAATGCATTGGGAGTGAATACATTCTGCATAATATGCTCAAGAAATAAATGACGGAGGTCGTTAAATGAAAGAGGCAAGCTTTTCATCAAGAGGTTGCTGTGATGGGTGAGATGATACAAAACACATGCCTTTTGAGTTCAATCTTTCATCTATTTTTAGGGTTCAATCTCTGACTGGAGGAGAGAGCAGGTCACAATGTTAGTCCACTCGCCTCACTCTGGAAGGACTTTGATTTATGTAACCAGCTTAAAACATCAACTCCCCTAATTGGTTTATGCCTTTAATGCAAAATACTGGCAGCTGGCAGGCAGCTGGTTTCTTACTGGAAATATAATTATTAAAATTATTATTAAAATTGAGACGTGAGTGACTGCCATGTTAGAACAAAAGCATAGTGGACACAAATAATAGTAACAGCTCATGCAACCATTGACTTGTTGGCCACGTGAAAGTGGCTGCATTGAATAAATAGTCAGCATCGCCTCTACCAGAAATCAGAAGAATCAGAAACAGCTTTATTGCCTTCGTTTTTGCAAACAAGGAATGTGCTTTTGTACAATGTGTGCCTAACATTGAACATGAAAAAGAGTGCAACATAGAAGAAATGTAAAAAAAAAATGCTAAAAATTCTACAAATATATTTTAAAAACTATTAAAAAAAATGTCAATAAGCAATAAAAGGTGCAATTTAAAGAAAAGAAAAGATGTGCATTAATGTAACGTAGTAGTGTCCATGGGGGGTGGGAGTCAGTGGGGCTAAACGTTAATATAACGTGTAGCATAGTGTCCATAGGGCGTCGGAATCGGTGAGAATCAGTGGGGGTCCCAGGTCTTGTTAATGAGGCCAGTTGCCGTGGGGAAGAAGCTGTTCTTGTGGTGTGAGGTTTTGGTCCTGATGGACCGCAACCTCCTGCCGGAGGGGAGATACGATGCAATGCAATCCATTATACTCAGAGTTTATGTCCAGAGTGGGAGGGGTCGACCGCAATCTTACCTGCTCGCCTCAGGGACCTGGAGGCGTGCAGGTCTTGGAGAGATGGCAGATTGCAGCCGATCACCTTCTCAGCAGAGCCAATGACACGCTGCAGTCTGCCCTCGTCCTTGGCAGTGGCAGCAGCGTACCAGATGGTGATGGAGGAGGTGAGGATTCAAGATTCAAGATTCCTTTATTGTCATATGTAACAAGTAAAATGGAATGTTTACTCTCCATTCGCTCCTGCAGTTTTCTTCATAACATCAATTTGAAAATATTAGTTTGAAAGAATTAGTGAAGATAGTACCAAGTAAGTACAGTAAAAAAGTTAAAAGTGACAAGTAAGAGTAGCAATACTATGGTGGGTGGTGCAAAAATGTAGTAAAGTGTCTGCGTGCAGTCCAGTAACATTTTCATCATAGCATAAAAAATTGTAAATAGTAGCTGCAACATGTAAGTATAATGATAAGTGACCAGTGCAGTACAGTGAGTGCCTGCATGCTATGTAGCCGAGTTCCGAGTGTAATTGTAAGTCGACCCCCTGTAAGTCCAGTGTAATTGTAAGTCCAATAATAGTCCTGCTTGTCCTGGCTCGAATTCTATGGAACCTGTGGCCGGTTTCTTTAGCTGCCGCAGGCAGTACATCCTCTGCTGGGCCTTTTTAGTGATGGAGCTGTTCAGCTCCCACTTGAGGTCCTGGGTGATGGTGTGCCCAGGAAACAAAAGGACTCCACAGTGCCAACTGGGGAGTCACACAGGGTTATGGGGGCGGTTGGTGCTGGGTTCTTCCAGAAGTCTACTACCATCTCCACTGTCTTGAGAGCGTTGAGCTCCAAGTTGTTCTGAACGCACCAGGTCATCATCGTGTACAGGGAGAAGAGTAGAGGGGAAAGGACACAGCCTTGAGTGGAACCACCCTCACATCCTGGTGGATCACAGACTGTAATCTGGAATTTTTCAGAATACAGATGTTTAGCCCCCCTTCTAGCCTTGATAAACCTGTATTTTGACTCCCTAAACCTGTCCCTGTCCCCACTCCTGAAAGCCTGCTTCTTTTCCAACATGAGCTGTCTGACTCTTGTGTTGAACCAGGGTTTGTCATTGTTGTAACTCACCCTGGTGTGTGTTACACAGCAGTCCTCACAGAAGCTAATGCTAAGCTATGAAGTCACAGCCTCTGTGTACTCATCCAGACTACTGGTAGCAGTCCTGAGAACATCCCAGTCTGTACAGTCCAAGCACGCCTGAAGGTCCTCCAGAGCTTCACTACTCCACTTCTTAGATGTCCTCACAACAGGTTTACAGAATTTTAGTTTCTGCCTGTATGCAGGAATCAGGTGGACCATGACGTAGTCAGGGTCACCCAATGCAGCACGGGGGACGGTGTGATAGGCTCTGCTTACTGTAGTATAGCAGCGATGAACTGTCTGTATTTTGGAAGTTTGTTTGTGAGATTTGTTAAAGTCACAGAGGACAATAACTAGGGGTTCGCATTCGTACGCTATACGCACATTATCTGGTCGGCGAGAATGCACGTTGGCTTGCGGTGGAATGTAAACACCGACCAGGATGACCAGAATGAAGTGAACTCACAGGGGGAGTAAAAGGGGTTACAGTTTATGACAAAGGTTTCCAGATCAGGAGAACAGTCCTCCAGAATCACTGTCACATCATTACACCAGCCACTGTTAGTATAAGAACAGATGCCTCAGTAGACCTGGAATCCTGTCAGCTGCAGCGCAGCATCCGGTACCGCAACTGGGACCACGATACCAGTTCTCAAACTTTGAGTTTAAGGGACCACCTCAAAGTCAAAGTCAAAGTGATTTATTGTCACATATACATGTACATCACAACATGTGTGCTCATATGCCAACGGGAAAAAAACAAGATAAATGCACGTGCAGTGGCTGAGCAACAGATGCCAGCAACCCCCTTTAAACACAATTATTACTGTGAGAAGGCCATGTCCAGAAAAAGTCAGCAACTGCTGCTTATGTTCTCAGTGGGTTTAATTAGCTAACATAAATTAACACAAATCAATGGAAAATGTTACAATTGAAAACATATGAAGGAATGCACAAGGAGACATTCTTTCTGAAATGATAAGTCATAATACTATATTATAATGTAACTGTGTATATGAGGGTACAACAGGGTCATAGCATAGCATTGCAAAATCCTTAGAGACTCGTAGAACATTGTTCTGGGTTGACCTTTGAACCTAATCTAACATATGCTATTGTGGCGAACCCCGGGGGTAGACCGCGGGAGTACACCCCGTGGCCACATAAGTAAGCCTCCTCGGGGCAAAAGATTATGGCTGGGAAATTGATGGGTGTGTTATGTCGGGTTATTGAGAGTTAGGCATCTGTAGTGCGTGTTATGTTGTTGGTGTGGGGGTGACTTAAAGCCGTTTCACACCAAGCGGTCCAACTGGGACTGGAGATGGGGATGGTTGCGGCCCAACAGCGGGGACAGGAAGTTGCACTGCCATGGCATCCAATGTCTGCTCCCGGTACACCGCCAAACGGTTTAATTTGAAGGCCAACAGGACTTCAAGCTGCTGTAGGCACTAACCTGCGTGTTTGTACGTCTTGACATTTATGACATTTAGCGTTGTTGTTCGTTCTCAGATGTTGTATCATGCTTAGAATTGCACGCCTGCCCAGCTACTTATGCAGGCAACTTGGCAATTATGAAACTCGTTCTATTCGTCTCATTAAATAGGAATGCTGGAAAACAGCTCTATTCTTATCTTCAGGTACCACAGTGATATATTGCTGCCTCTCCTTCAACAAATGTACTCTTTGTAAGTCGCTTTGGATAAAGGCTTCTGCTAAATTCCCTAAATGTAAATGTAAATGTAAGATGCCCTCAATGAGTCCGAATCGGCTCGGCGATGGGGAGGAGTGCGCTGGGTCCAGGACTGGAGATGGACACTGCTGCAACGCAGCAGCGGAAACAGGAAGCTGCTGCGGCCCAACCTGGACCCGGACAGGAGACGGCGACGGTTGCCTCCCAACAGTGGGACAGGAGGCTGCTGCGGTTCAAGCAGAACCAGAGGTCTCTTGTCTCGATGCCTGAGAGCCTGCCGGACGCTACGAGGTCTCCCTAAGGCCCAACCAGGAGGTTCTAGACATGGCTGAGGACTGGTACGTCGAAGACCCATAACCAAGCCTACCGGATTGAGTGGCAGGCTGGTAGCTCTGAGGCTGCTGCTGCTTGTCGTTCTTCTCTACAAGCAGGGGGGATTCTCCTTAAAAAACCTCTTCCACAAAAGAACAAAACAAAACACAAACATCCAGCAGAGGAACAGAGGCAGATTGTGACAAGTTCTTGCAGTATAACATTATAGTACTTTAAAAAAAAAAACATCTATTCTGAAGTACAAGCAGTGATAAAATACACTTCAAATACACTTCAACTCTACATTATACACTTGTATACTAGTATCATTTGAACTGCAATGGCTCTTTCAACACACTGGGGATACAATCTTTTCACCTGGGTATTCAACCACTCCAATACAACATATTTTGTTAGACTATAGTAGTGGGAGCAAAGTAAATATCGTAAAACTAAATATATAATGATGGAGGAAACACAAACGAGGCGATCTTTCTCCCTCACCAAGGAAAGCTCTACCGGTTGAGTCGCTACGGTTCTCACAGTGTGTATAAGGACGCTGCGCTCAGACCAACTCTTACTGACTCCTGTATCACAACTACATGAGAAGATGGCGCCTGCTGCTGCTGCCCCCACCGCCACCTCGGCGAAGACCACCGAGAAGAAGGCTGCCGCCAAACTGAAGCGACAGGACCCGGTGTCAAGGAGTTGATCGTCAAGACAGTGGCTGCTTCCAAAGAGCGCAGTGGGGTTTTGGTGTATTCGCTGAAGAAGGATCTGGCCGCCGGTGGCTACGACGTGCTGAGGAACAACTCCCATGTCAATACCGTCATCAAAGGTCTGGTCCAGAAGGGAACTCTGGTCCAGACCAAGGGCGCCGGAGCTTCTGGGTCTTTCAAGCTCAACAAGGAGAAGAAGGAGGTCAAGGCGAAGGTCCATTAGTCCCACCTATTGAGGTTGATGGTATTGCTCAGCTATGCAGTTGATAGTGATTGGTCCAGCTTTTGCAGTTGTTGCTGACCAATGAGCAGAGACCTGGATGATCATATATACCAGTGTGCTGTACAGCCAGCATCCTACTTTGACCATTCTCAAAGACGACAGAGACATGTCTGGACGAGGCAAGACCGGAGGCAAAGCCAGGGCGAAGGCCAAGACCCGCTCATCCCGTGCCGGGCTCCAGTTCCCCGTCGGCCGTGTCCACAGACTCCTCCGGAAGGGTAACTATGCTCATCGTGTCGGTGCTGGAGCTCCCGTCTACCTGGTGGCTGTTCTCGAGTAGTGATGGGCAAAACAGTTCATTTCAGTGACTCGAATCACTAGAATCAGTTCATTAAAAAGATTAGTTCAAAAGATTCATTCACCGAATCGTTCAATTGTCGGGGCTCCGACTGCATAGTCCGACTCACACTGTTGAGATGTTACAAGAACTAAACTATTAGCGTAAAAACATAATTAAAGTATCAAAAGTAAAAGTACTCATTATGCAGAATAGCCTATTGTGGCAGCCGGAGGCAAGTGCCCCATGGAGAGGTGAGGAATGGACGTTATTGCCGATGGCCGACAGAGGCCGCTCGCGTCTATCGCGAGGAGGAATGACGTCAGCGGAGAATCAGCCGCACCCGCGGAAAGGGGACAGGTGCGGCTCATTAATGTAATCAGGAATAAAGGATAAAAAGGACTGCATGATATCGAGCGGGAGGAGTAGCTGAGGCGAAACTGGAGGTGCGTGCTGTGTGCAGAGGGAGGAGAGAAAGAGTTGGCTGTGTGCCCGTGGACTTATGAGACCCCGCTTCGTGAATGACCCCCGCCTGTCCGACAACCCGCATCCAAGCCCCACCCTGGACTGTACGAGAATCTGCCTACGTGTACCGACCCCTGCCCACGGACAACGACGATTCTCGAGGATTACGGACTGGCCACTAATGATCCATATCTCTCACGCACCTGGTAATATAATAAATGAGTTAACTAAACGATATTATATTGGTGTGGACAGTGAACTTATTATACTCAGTCGTGTGACCCTTCCCATTCCCTGGAAGAGTGTCACATATGGTGGAGAATGCGGGCATAGTCGATCGACTGAGTACCATACCATCATGACGGATACCAGAGTGTTCCAGGAGATGCTCGCACAGATGGTGCAGAACACCCAGCTGCAACAGCAGAACATGCACCAGCAGCAACAGATGCTGGACTTATTCATGACCCAGCAGGGGGAACAAACATCGCAGATGAAGCGAGAGATACAAGAGCTAAAAGCGGCGAGAGGGGAGCAGGAAGCCACCGCTTCGACCAGGCGAGTAAACCCTGCACAATTTCTGATAAAGCAGACCCCCACCGATAGCGTGGAGACATTTCTCCGCCACTTTGAGATCACCGCACAGCGGGAGAACTGGCCAGAGGCGCAATGGGCGGACTTAATAGCACCCTTTCTGAGCGGGACAGCGCAAAGCGCCTACCAAGACCTGACTGAGGGAGCCCCAGTCACCTACGGGTCATTAAAAGAAGAAATTTTGCAACGGCATGGGTTCACACTAATCGCCCGGTCCCAACGATACCATGATTGGAACTATGATCCGACGGTCTCTCCCCGAGCCCAGATGCACGAACTCACGCGCATCACTAACGGGTGGCTAGTGTCGGACCCCAAAACCCTGGGCCCCATTGAACGAGTGGTGATGGACCGGTTCTTGCGAGCTCTTCCCGTGGAAGCAAAGAAACTGGCAGGTCAGAGCAACCCTAAATCCGCAGAGGCCCTAGTGGATATACTGGAGGGCTATCAGGCGGCCCAGGGGTTGCTGCGGCAGGGCCGCCCGACCAAGACGGAACCAGGAATCCGGCCCACCGAACGACCGAGAGGGGACGACGTAGGCCGGCGGCCCGCGACGGCCCCAACCGACCCTTCCAGACGGCGGCCCCTCGTGAACCAGGACCGGAGGAAGTGTTATGAGTGCGGTGAGCCAGGACACATAGCTTGGAACTGCCCTCACCGGGAGGACGTCCCCATGCCCACGGCCTCAACCAGCGACACAGGCCGACCCTGTGGATTATTGACTGTCTGCTGGGCTCAGGAGAGCGGCGGGGCGCCTATGACCCCCGTGCGGGCTAACGGGAAAGACGCTACGGCCCTCCTGGATTCCGGAAGCGCAGTAACCCTAGTGAGACCCGAGTTCGCCCAGGTGCCTCATCTACAGGGCACCATGAGTGTGACGTGCATCCATGGGGAGACCAGGGAATACCCCATTACCACCTTGGACCTCCAGACTACCAGAGGCAAATACGCGGGGACGGCCGGGGTGGTACCAGACCTCCCCGTACAGGTCCTTATCGGCCGGGACGCAGAGATATTCCCGAGACTGTGGCACAGTTGGGGAGAGAAGAGAGAGCGCCACGGGTCCCACAAGAGACCCAAAAAGCCGTCTCTCGAGGCGGCCCAGTTATGTGGGTTCCAGGAGGTGGATACAGAGGGGTCTACGGAACCCCTCTCAGAGGGGGCGGCCAGTGCGGCGGCAGACGCGGCCGAGGCAGCAACCTATGAAACGGCGAGGGAGGGGGAAGAGAACCGGTCCGCGGAGGAAGAAGCGGAGTTCGGGGAGATATTCCCCCAGCAGCCTGATGAACCGCCTCTACTCGGCCCTCTCGCCAGGGGGTTTGGCCGGGCGTAGTTGGAAGATCCCAACCTGAACAGCGCGCTACAGCAGGTGTCGGTGGTGGACGGCAAGGTGATGGACGGGGGAGACCACGTGAGTTTTCCTCATTTTGCCATTAAACATAACCGGCTGTACCAGGTCATAATGAAAGCCGGAGTACGGCAGGAATTGCTGTTGGTTTCCCGCCCCTTCATTCCCCAGGCCCTACAGTTCGCCCACTCTCACCTGCTGGGTGGCCACCTGGGGGTGGAAAAGACCATGGAGAGGATCCGAGCCAGATTTCACTGGCCGGGCATGAAGAAAGCCGTAGAGGACTTCTGTCATAGCTGCCCCGACTGCCAGCAGGTGGCGCCACGGCCGCACCTGAGAAATCCGCTCATCCCGCTACCCATTATTGAGGTACCCTTCAGCCGGATTGGGATGGACCTGGTGGGGCCCTTACCCCGAAGCAGTCGAGGACACCAATATATTCTAGTCATCCTCGACTATGCCACGAGGTATCCAGAGGCGATACCGTTGCGAACCATGGCCACGAAGGGAATCGCCCGTGAACTAATGATGATGTTCTCCCGAGTGGGAATACCTGAGGAGATTCTCACCGACCAGGGCACGCCCTTCATGTCACGGATTATGAAGGATTTATGTGGACTAATGAAGATCACCCGACTCAGAACCTCGGTATATCACCCACAGACCGATGGACTAGTGGAACGATTCAACCAGACCCTGAAGCAGATGCTAAAAAAGACAATAGAGGCAGACGGGCGGAATTGGGATCAACTACTACCCTTTCTGCTCTTCTCAATCCGAGAGGTGCCCCAGGCATCCACCGGCTTCTCCCCATTCGAGTTAATATATGGAAGAAGACCGCGAGGAATCCTGGACCTGGTAAAAGAAGCCTGGGAGCACCAACCCTCTCACCACCGAACCATGGTGGAACATGTGGAGGAGCTAAGAGAGAGAATGGCCACACTATGGCCTATGGTCCGAGAACATATGACGGAAGCACAAACTGCCCAAGCCCGGGTATACAATCGAGGGGCCCAACCCCGAGAGTTCGTCCCAGGAGACAGAGTATTGGTCCTGGTGCCTACCTCGGAGTGCAAGTTTCTGGCGAAGTGGAACGGACCCTACGAAATTCTGGAGAAGGTGGGAGAAGTCAACTATAAGGTGAGACAACCAGGACGACGACCGCCGACCAAGGTATACCACATTAATTTACTTAAAAAATGGGTGGCCCGAGAGGTGTTGTTCTCTCTCTCTCCTTCTCCATCTGTAGGGAACAAGACCCACCTGATCGAGGTCCCGATGGGGGATCAAATAACCCCCACCCAGAGACAAGACTTACGGGAGCTGATCAACCGGAACCGAGATGTGTTTTCGACCGAGGCGGGACATACAGAACTCATCCAGCATCACATTGTTACGGAGCCAGGAAAAAAGGTGAAACTCAGGCCCTACCGGATCCCGGAGGCCAGAAGAGAGGCCATCAAAGTGGAAGTAAGGAACATGCTGAGGGCGGGGATAATAGAAGAGTCCAACAGTGGATGGTGTAGCCCGATTGTTTTAGTATCCAAGCCGGATGGCACGATCCGTTTTTGTAATGATTTTAGACAATTGAATGCCATATCTAAATTTGACGCCTATCCCATGCCCCGAGTAGATGAGTTAATCGAACGCCTGGGAAAGGCCCGATTCATTACAACCCTGGACCTGACTAAAGGGTACTGGCAGGTACCGCTGGCTCAGGGAGCCAGAGAAAAGACTGCATTCGCGACCCCGGATGGCTTATTCCATTATCGAATGTTACCCTTCGGACTACACGGCGCACCGGCCACATTCCAGAGGTTGATGGACCGGGTGCTCAGACCCCACCGTGAGTATGCGGCCGCATACTTGGATGACATTATAATACATGGGGAGGAATGGGGGACCCACCTACGAGACGTCGACGCCGTATTGGGGGCCCTGCGTGGAGCGGGGCTGACGGCCAACCCAAAGAAATGTCGTCTCGGCCTCCGAGACGCAGACTATCTGGGGTACACCATCGGACGTGGATGTGTCAAACCCCAGGTAGGGAAGGTCGAGGCGATCCGGGAATGGCCCCGGCCCCGCACCAAGAAACAGGTACGGGTCTTCATTGGACTGGCGAGCTATTATCGGCGCTTTGTCCCCCATTTCTCCTCTCTGGCAGCCCCCTTGACGGACCTAACCAGAAGTCGACTGCCAGACCGGGTCCTGTGGACGGCCGAGACAGAGGCCGCCTTCGTGGGCATCAAGGAGGTCCTGTGTGCGGAACCAGTGCTGGTGACCCCCGACTTTACCAAACCACTAGTGGTGCAGACCGATGCATCGGAAACCGGGGTGGGTGCCGTCCTTTCACAGCTACGTGAAGGGGAAGAACATCCCATCACCTTCATCAGCCGGAAACTGTTACCCCGAGAACAAAATTACTCCACAGTGGAAAAAGAATGCTTGGCGATAAAGTGGGCCCTGGAGGAACTGAAATATTATTTATTGGGAAGGCACTTCACCCTGGTAACGGATCATGCACCACTAGTCTGGATGTCGAGGAATAAAGAGAACAACGCCAGGGTCACCCGCTGGTTCCTAACACTCCAACCATATGCTTTTAATGTCGTTCACAGGTCCGGAGCTGCCCATGGGAACGCGGATGCGCTGTCTCGGCGGGATGCGCTGGGTTCATGGATCGCCCCTTCCCTCAGGTCGGAGCTAAGGAGGGGGGTGTGTGGCAGCCGGAGGCAAGTGCCCCATGGAGAGGTGAGGAATGGACGTTATTGCCGATGGCCGACAGAGGCCGCTCGCGTCTATCGCGAGGAGGAATGACGTCAGCGGAGAATCAGCCGCACCCGCGGAAAGGGGACAGGTGCGGCTCATTAATGTAATCAGGAATAAAGGATAAAAAGGACTGCATGATATCGAAGGGGAGGAGTAGCTGAGGCGAAACTGGAGGTGCGTGCTGTGTGCAGAGGGAGGAGAGAAAGAGTTGGCTGTGTGCCCGTGGACTTATGAGACCCCGCTTCGTGAATGACCCCCGCCTGTCCGACAACCCGCATCCAAGCCCCACCCTGGACTGTACGAGAATCTGCCTACGTGTACCGACCCCTGCCCACGGACAACGACGATTCTCGAGGATTACGGACTGGCCACTAATGATCCATATCTCTCACGCACCTGGTAATATAATAAATGAGTTAACTAAACGATATTATATTGGTGTGGACAGTGAACTTATTATACTCAGTCGTGTGACCCTTCCCATTCCCTGGAAGAGTGTCACACTATTTAACAATAATATATACATATTGGATGATGTTTTAATTGCTTTAATGGTAAACGTGAAGCAATTTTTTTTCTTTTATTTTATATACTGTTTTACTGCATAATTATTGTACACTACTGCATACTTGATGTGATAACAATTTATTTATTGATTGTAATTTGTACTGCTAATTTTAATCTGCATTGTGAATCACTTACTGAGTTCTGCGAATCATTCACGGCGTGAATGATTCGTTCAGCAGCAGAACTGGGAAGTGAACGTGATTCGTAGGACGAACCACTTCTGCTGGTTCTGCGAATCACGCTCGCTCGCGGCACCTCCCTGCACACTCGCTGCTGATCAGATCTGTTCAAGAGCTCAACTGCACTGAGAAATGAACGGATATTTTCAGTGATTCAGTTCAGTTCGTTCACCCAAAAAAGTTTGCGAACGACAACACTATTTTCGAGTACCTGACCGCTGAGATCCTGGAGTTGGCCGGAAACGCCGCCCGCGATAACAAGAAGTCCCGGCCGTCCACAATGATGAGGAGCTCAACAAACTCGTGGGCGGCGTGACCATCGCTCAGGGTGGAGTTCTGCCCATCATCCAAGCTGTCCTCCTGCCCAAGAAGACCGAGAAGCCCTCTAAGAAGTAAACTAGAGGCCCTGCTCTTCCAACACAAAGGCTCTTTTAAAGCCACACAAACATTATCAAGAGTTAACCTTCCTCACCCCAAACACCACTATTGCCGTGAATTTGAGACTGTAGCTTATTAACACAAACGCCTACATGAACACAAATGTACAAATGCCGGATGAGGAGAGCTGACCTCCCCCCTTCTGCCCTCACCACCTTTTACAGGGGTGCCATTGAGAGCATCCTAACCAGCAGCCTCTCAGTCTGGTATGGCAGCTGCCCTGCTGCTGACCAGAAAGCCAGGGTGGTGAGGACAGCAGAGAAGATCACAAGAACAGCCCAACCATCCATCCAGGACCTGTACCCGTCCCGCTGCCGCAAGAGAGCCACCAATATCACCAAAGACCCCAGTCTGATTGACAATAAAGTATAAACTTTGACTTTGACTTTGTTAGTTTGGTATAAAAGTTTCATTCTCAGTTGCACCATCGAGGGCTTACCAAAATGGTGACGCCTATTATGTCTGCTCTAAATATATTTCATATTCCATTGTCATATCAGTCTGCCACTTAATATTCCCACGGACATGGTCATAAGCCTTCTCCAAGTCCACAAAGCACATGTAGACTGGATGGGCAAACTCCCATGCGCCCCCCAACAACCCTGCGAGGGTAAAGAGCTGGTCCACTGTTCCACGGGCCAGGACGGAAACCGCATTGTTCCTCCTGGAGCTGAGGTTCGACAATCGGCCGGAGCCTCCTTTCCAGCACCCTGGAATAAACTTTCCCGGGGAGGCTGAGCAGTGTGATGCCCCAATAGTTGGAGCACACCCTCCGGTCCCCTTTCTTGAAAATGGGGACCACCACCCCGGTCTGCCACTCCACAGGTACTGTCCCCGACCTCCACGCTACATTGACTAGGCGTGTCAGCCACGACAGCCCGACAATGTCCAGAGCCTTCAGCATCTCAGGGCGAATCTCATCCACACCTGGCGCCTTGCCACTGAAGAGCTTTTTGACTACTTCAGCGACCTCTACCAAGGATATGGGTGAGACTTCCCCCGAGTCTTCAGACTCTGCCTCTTCCCCAGAGGACGTACTGGTCGGGTTCAGGAGCTCCTCAAAGTGTTCTTTCCACCGCCCGACAATATCCTCAGTCTGGGTCAGCAGTTCTCCTCCCCGACTGAGCACAGCCTGAGCCAAGCCCTGCTTTCCCTTCCTGAGTCGCCGGACAGTTTGCCAGAACCTCCTTGAGGCCAACCGAAAGTCCTGCTCCATGGCCTCCCCGAACTCCTCCCACACCCGGGTTTTTGCTTCAGCAACCGCTGAAGCTGCGGTCCTTTTGGCCTCCCGGTACCTGTCTGCTGTTTCAGGAGACCCCTGGGCCAACCAGGCCCGAAAGGCCTCCTTCTTCAGCCTGACGGCTTCCTTCACCGCTGGTGTCCACCAACGGGTTCTTGGGTTGCCGCCACGACAGGCACCGACAGCCTTTTGACCACAGCTACGAGCTGCAGCCTCTACAATGGAGGCTCTGAACATGGCCCACTCAGGTTCCATGTCCCCAACCTCCCCCGGGATGCACGAGAAGTTCTTCCGGAGGTGGGAGTTAAAGACCCTACGGACAGGGGCTTCCACCAGACGTTCCCAG
This sequence comes from Coryphaenoides rupestris, assembly GCA_002895965.2. NCBI lineage: Eukaryota > Metazoa > Chordata > Actinopteri > Gadiformes > Macrouridae > Coryphaenoides > Coryphaenoides rupestris. The sequence goes on along the minus strand of PIJE02000398.1, from coordinate 254,151 downwards.
TTCACCCTCACTACACGTTTGGGTTTACCAGGTCTGTCTGGCAGCCTCCCGCGCCATCTGATCCAACTCACCACCAGGTGGTGATCAGTTGACAGCTCTGCTCCCCTCTTCACCCGAGTGTCCAAAACATGCGGCCGCAGATCTGCTGATACGATTACAAAGTCGATCAGCGACCTTTGGCCTAAGGTGGTCCGGTACCAGGTACACTTGTGAACCACCCTATGTTCGAACATGGTGTTTGTTATGGCCAGTCCATGACTAGCACAGAAGTCCAATAACAAAACACCACTCTGGTTCAGATCGGGCAGGCCGTTCATCCCAATCACTCCCCTCCAGGTTTCTCCATCATTGCCCACGTGTGCGTTGAAGTCCCCCAGTAGAACTATGGAGTCCCCGGACGGAACCCTTTCCAGGATGTCACCCAAGGACTCCAAGAAGGCCGGATACTCTGAGCTGCTGTTTGGTGCGTAGGCACACACAACAGTCAGAGCCTTCCCCCCAGCGACTTGCAGTCGCATGGAGGCGACCCTCTCGTCCACCGGAGAGAACTCCAACACAGCGGCGCTCAGCCGGGGACTTGTGAGTATCCCCACACCCGCCTGGCGCCTTCACACCCTGGGCAACTCCGGAGAAGTAGAGGGTCCAGCCCCTCTCCAGGAGTTTGGTTCCAGACCCGGTGCTGTGCGTGGAGGTGAGCCCAACCATATCTAGTTGGTACCGCTCCACCTCCCGCACCAGCTCCGGCTCCTTCCCCGCCAGTGAGGTGACGTTCCACGTCCCTAGAACCAGTCGGCGATGACGGGGATCCGCACGCCCAGGACCCCGCTTTTGCCTACCGCCCGGTATACAATGCACCCGACCCCAATGACTCTCCCTGCAGGTGGTGAGCCCACACTTATATCACACATTAATATTAACACTTATATCACCATTAATATTAACACTTATATCACACATTAATATTAACACTTATATCACCATTAATATTAACACTTATATACCATTAATATTAACACTTATATCACCATTAATATTAACACTTATATCACATTAATATTAACACTTATATCACCATTAATATTAACACTTATATCACCATTAATATTAACACTTATATCACATTAATATTAACACTTATATCACATTAATATTAAGAGTTATATCACATTAATATTAACACTTATATCACATTAATATTAACACTTATATCACATTAATATTAACACTTATATCACACATTAATATTAACACTTATATCCATCCATCCATCCATCCATTATCGTCCGCTTATCCGGGGTCGGGTCGCGGTGGCAGCCGGCTAAGCAGGGCCCCCCAGGCTTCCTTCTCCCCAGCCACACTCTCTAGTTCCTCCTGGGGGATCCCGAGGCGTTCCCAGGCCAGACGAGATATATAATCTCTCCAGCGGGTTCTGGGTCTGCCCCGGGGTCTCCTCCCAGTTGGACGTGCCCGGAAAACCTCCAAAGGGAGGCGCCCGGGGGGCATCCTAATCAGATGCCCGAACCACCTCAGCTGACTCCTTTCGATGCGGAGGAGCAGCGGCTCTACTCCGAGCTCCCTCCGGATGTCTGAGCTCCTCACCCTATCTCTAAGGCTGAGCCCAGCCACCCTGCGGAGGAAACTCATTTCGGCCGCTTGTATCCGCGATCTCATTCTTTCGGTCGCTACCCAAAGCTCGTGACCATAGGTGAGGGTTGGAACGTAGATGGACCAGTAAATCGAAAGCTTCGCCTTCCGGCTCAGCTCCCTCTTCACCACAACGGACCGGTACAGCGCCCGCATCACTGCAGACGCTGCACCAATCCGTCTGTCCATCTCCCGCTCCATTTTGCCCTCACTCGTGAACAAGACCCCGAGATACTTGAACTCCTTCGCTTGGGGCAGCAACTCACTCCCAACCCGGAGGGAACACTCCACCGTTTTCCGGCAGAGAACCATGGCCTCAGACTTGGAGGTGCTGACTCTCATCCCGACCGCTTCACACTCGGCTGCAAACCGCCCCAGTGCATGCTGGAGGTCACAGTCTGATGTAGCCAACAGAACCACATCATCTGCAAAGAGCAGAGATGCAATTCTGAGGTCCCCAAACCGGACACTCTCCTCACCTCGGCTGCGCCTTGAGATTCTGTCCATGAAGATCACGAACAGAACCGGTGACAAGGGGCAACCTTGGCGGAGTCCAACACCCACTGAGAACATGCTTGACTTTGTGCCGAGAATACGGACGCAGCTCGCACTTTGTTCGTACAGGGACCGAATGGCACGTATCAACGGCCCCGGTACCCCATACTCCCGTAGTACCCCCCACATGATTCCCCGGGGGACACGGTCATAGGCCTTCTCCAAGTCCACAAAGCACATGTAGACTGGATGGGCAAACTCCCATGCGCCCCCCAACAACCCTGCGAGGGTAAAGAGCTGGTCCACTGTTCCACGGCCAGGACGGAAACCGCATTGTTCCTCCTGGAGCTGAGGTTCGACAATCGGCCGGAGCCTCCTTTCCAGCACCCTGGAATAAACTTTCCCGGGGAGGCTGAGCAGTGTGATACCCCGATAGTTGGAGCACACCCTCCGGTCCCCTTTCTTGAAAATGGGGACCACCACCCCGGTCTGCCACTCCACAGGTACTGTCCCCGACCTCCACGCTACATTGACTAGGCGTGTCAGCCACGACAGCCCGACAATGTCCAGAGCCTTCAGCATCTCAGGGCGAATCTCATCCACACCTGGCGCCTTGCCACTGAAGAGCTTTTTGACTACTTCAGCGACCTCTACCAAGGATATGGGTGAGACTTCCCCCGAGTCTTCAGACTCTGCCTCTTCCCCAGAGGACGTACTGGTCGGGTTCAGGAGCTCCTCAAAGTGTTCTTTCCACCGCCCGACAATATCCTCAGTCTGGGTCAGCAGTTCTCCTCCCCGACTGAGCACAGCCTGAGCCAAGCCCTGCTTTCCCTTCCTGAGTCGCCGGACAGTTTGCCAGAACCTCCTTGAGGCCAACCGAAAGTCCTGCTCCATGGCCTCCCCGAACTCCTCCCACACCCGGGTTTTTGCTTCAGCAACCGCTGAAGCTGCGGTCCTTTTGGCCTCCCGGTACCTGTCTGCTGTTTCAGGAGACCCCTGGGCCAACCAGGCCCGAAAGGCCTCCTTCTTCAGCCTGACGGCTTCCTTCACCGCTGGTGTCCACCAACGGGTTCTTGGGTTGCCGCCACGACAGGCACCGACAGCCTTTTGACCACAGCTCCGAGCTGCAGCCTCTACAATGGAGGCTCTGAACATGGCCCACTCAGGTTCCATGTCCCCAACCTCCCCCGGGATGCACGAGAAGTTCTTCCGGAGGTGGGAGTTAAAGACCCTACGGACAGGGGCTTCCACCAGACGTTCCCAGTTCACCCTCACTACACGTTTGGGTTTACCAGGTCTGTCTGGCAGCCTCCCGCGCCATCTGATCCAACTCACCACCAGGTGGTGATCAGTTGACAGCTCTGCTCCCCTCTTCACCCGAGTGTCCAAAACATGCGGCCGCAGATCTGCTGATACGATTACAAAGTCGATCAGCGACCTTTGGCCTAAGGTGGTCCGGTACCAGGTACACTTGTGAACCACCCTATGTTCGAACATGGTGTTTGTTATGGCCAGTCCATGACTAGCACAGAAGTCCAATAACAAAACACCACTCTGGTTCAGATCGGGCAGGCCGTTCATCCCAATCACTCCCCTCCAGGTTTCTCCATCATTGCCCACGTGTGCGTTGAAGTCCCCCAGTAGAACTATGGAGTCCCCGGATGGAACCCTTTCCAGGATGTCACCCAAGGACTCCAAGAAGGCCGGATACTCTGAGCTGCTGTTTGGTGCGTAGGCACACACAACAGTCAGAGCCTTCCCCCCAGCGACTTGCAGTCGCATGGAGGCGACCCTCTCGTCCACCGGAGAGAACTCCAACACAGCGGCGCTCAGCCGGGGACTTGTGAGTATCCCCACACCCGCCTGGCGCCTCACACCCTGGGCAACTCCGGAGAAGTAGAGGGTCCAGCCCCTCTCCAGGAGTTTGGTTCCAGACCCGGTGCTGTGCGTGGAGGTGAGCCCAACCATATCTAGTTGGTACCGCTCCACCTCCCGCACCAGCTCCGGCTCCTTCCCCGCCAGTGAGGTGACGTTCCACGTCCCTAGAACCAGTCGGCGATGACGGGGATCCGCACGCCCAGGACCCCGCTTTTGCCTACCGCCCGGTATACAATGCACCCGACCCCAATGACTCTCCCTGCAGGTGGTGAGCCCACAGGGAGGTGACTCCACGTTGTCTTTTCGGGCTTGGCCCGGCCGGGCCCCGTGGATCCAGGTCCGGCCACCAGACGCTCGCCGACGAGCTCCCCTCCCAGGTCTGGCTCCAGAAGGGTGCCCCGGTTTCCCTTGTCCGGGCGAGGTGACTGTTCTTTCCGGGAGTCTTTTCATGGGGTCTTTGAATCGCTCTTAGTCTGGCCCCTCCCCTGAGACCACTTTGCCTTGGGAGACCCTACCAGGGGCTAATGCCCCGGACAACACAGCTCCCAGGGTCACGGGGGCGCCCAAACCCCCCCACCACGATAAGGTGGCGATTCTTTGGGGGGGTCCGGGAGGCATCCTAATCAGATGCCCGAACCACCTCAGCTGACTCCTTTCAACGCGGAGGAGCAGCGGCTCTACTCCGAGCTCCCTCCGGATGTCTGAGCTCCTCACCCTATCTCTAAGGCTGAGCCCAGCCACCCTGCGGAGAAACTCATTTCGGCCACTTGTATCCGCAATCTCATTCTTTCGATCACTAACCAAAGCACGTGACCAGAGGTGAGGGTTGGAACATAGATGGACCTGTAAATCGAGAGCACACAGTGGTGGTCGGCACACAAAGGTGCCCATGCTAAGCTGACCCATATTGCACAAAGTTACTTAGCTACACCTGCTTCAACAGTGCCATGTGAGAGACTGTTTTCTCTGGCAGGCCACATTGTGCAGAAGAAGAGGTCAGCTCTGTCATCTGAAAATGTCAACAAGCTAGTCTGCTTGAGCAACTGGTTAAAAGAAAGAAAGATGTTATTTATTACTAAAATTGTGAAATGAAATGGGACTCTTCAGACCTGTATCATCCTGGAAAGCACTGTCACACTGCCCTCTCCACTACCTACTCCCCTCCCCCCCATGCTGCGCCCTTCCAATCAAGCTCAACATTGCCGTGATCTACCGACCAACAGGCCCTCTCGGCAAATTCTTCGGAGAGATGGATGCCCTCCTCAGCTGTTTTCCCTCTTCCCTCTCTTCTCTCCTCAAGCCTCCCTCCCCTCCTCCTCCCTCACAGCTGATGACTTTGTCACCTACTTTACAAAGAATGTGAAGGACATTACCTTCTCTTTCACACCTGCGGCTATCCTCCCTCCCCCTACACCCAGCCCTGTCAGTCTTATCTGCTTCGCCACCCCCTTGACCCAATCCCACCCTCCCTTCTCCAAGACATTCGGGCGACATCCTCCCCTTCCTCACCACCCTAATCAACACCCCCTCAATTAAGGACTGTTTCCAACCGCCTTCAAGACTGCCAGAATCAAGCCACTCCTCAAGAAACCTACCCTTGCCACCACTGACATCCAGAACTACAGACCTCTATCTCTCTTTTCATTCCTCTCCAAATCCCTAGAATGTGCTGTCTCTATCCAACTATCCTCCTATCTCTCAAAACAACCTGCTAGACCCTCATCAGTCAAGCTTCAAGGCCGCACACTTCACGGAGATGGCCCTGCTCGCGGTAACTGAGACCCTCTGTGACGCCAGGTGTTCAACCAAAATTATTCCATGTAATCCCCCTCTTCCGCGACCTCCACTGGCTCCCGGTAATAGCTCGCATTAGATTCAAGACAATGGTACTGGCCTACATGGCTGTCAGCGGAACTGCCCCTACCTACCTCCAAACATTAGTTAGACCCCACGCCTCAGCCCGAGGGTTCTGCTCAACAACTTCGGCTAGACGACTGGTACCATCTTCACTAAAAGCAGACAAACATCGCTCTGCCAAGTCCCAACTCTTCTCTGTTCTGGCAGCGGTGGTGGAATGAGCTCCTGGCTGATGTCAGGATGGCAGAGTTGCTCACCAGCTTCTGCAAGAGACGCAAGACCCACCTGTTCAGAGTTCACCTGGACTCTGCATAATGCCCCCCTTTACGCTGTGAACCCCAGCATTGGCTTGGCATTATTAATAGTACTTAGCATTGTTTAGCATATTGTATGTTCTTAGATGTTGGTAATGCGCTCAGAATGCCTGCTCTATGTCGCATCTATTAAGGCAACCTAGCAATTACTCATCTATTAGCCTTGCAAATATGATTGCTGTATCCTTCAACAAATGTACTCTTCGTAAGTCACTTTGGATAAAAATATCTGCCAAATGCCCTAAATGTAAATGTAAATATTGGCACTTTGTTTCAAACTGCTCACTACAGCAGCATGATTCAAGATTCAAGAGTCCAGATTCCTTTATTGCCATATGTAACAAGTACAATGGAATGCTTATTACTACTATTCACTCCTGCAGTATTCATCTAAACATACTGTAAGTTCTAAAACAATTCGGAATAATTTGTGAAGTTAGTTCCTTAGTTCCTTATATTAGTTCCTAATATATAGATAGATAATACGCCCCCAAAGAATCGCCACCCAAACCCCCCCACCTTGGCCCCTGTGACCCTGGGAGCTGTGTTATCCGGGGCATTAGCCCCTGGTAGGGTCTCCCAAGGCAAAGTGGTCCCAGGGGAGGGGCCAGACTAAGAGCGATTCAAAGACCCCATGAAGAGACTCCCGGAAAGAACAGTCACCTCGCCCGGACAAGGGAAACCGGGGCACCCTTCTGGAGCCAGACCTGGGAGGGGAGCTCGTCGGCGAGCGTCTGGTGGCCGGGCCTGGATCCACCGGGTGGCGGCACACAAAGGTGCCCATGCTAAGCTGACCCATATTGCACAAAGTTACTTAGCTACACCTGCTTCAATAGTGCCATGTGAGAGACTGTTTTCTGTGGCAGGCCACATTGTGCAGAAGAAGAGGTCAGCTCTGTCATCTGAAAATGTCAACAAGCTAGTCTGCTTGAGCAACTGGTTAAAAGAAAGAAAGATGTTATTTATTACTAAAATTGTGAAATGAAATGGGACTCTTCAGACCTGTATCATCCTGGAAAGCACTGTCACACTGCCCTCTCCACTACCTACTCCCCTCCCCCCCATGCTGCGCCCTTCCAATCAAGCTCAACATTGCCGTGATCTACCGACCAACAGGCCCTCTCGGCAAATTCTTCGGAGAGATGGATGCCCTCCTCAGCTGTTTTCCCTCTTCCCTCTCTTCTCTCCTCAAGCCTCCCTCCCCTCCTCCTCCCTCACAGCTGATGACTTTGTCACCTACTTTACAAAGAATGTGAAGGACATTACCTTCTCTTTCACACCTGCGGCTATCCTCCCTCCCCCTACACCCAGCCCTGTCAGTCTTATCTGCTTCGCCACCCCCTTGACCCAATCCCACCCTCCCTTCTCCAAGACATTCGGGCGACATCCTCCCCTTCCTCACCACCCTAATCAACACCCCCTCAATTAAGGACTGTTTCCAACCGCCTTCAAGACTGCCAGAATCAAGCCACTCCTCAAGAAACCTACCCTTGCCACCACTGACATCCAGAACTACAGACCTCTATCTCTCTTTTCATTCCTCTCCAAATCCCTAGAATGTGCTGTCTCTATCCAACTATCCTCCTATCTCTCAAAACAACCTGCTAGACCCTCATCAGTCAAGCTTCAAGGCCGCACACTTCACGGAGATGGCCCTGCTCGCGGTAACTGAGACCCTCTGTGACGCCAGGTGTTCAACCAAAATTATTCCATGTAATCCCCCTCTTCCGCGACCTCCACTGGCTCCCGGTAATAGCTCGCATTAGATTCAAGACAATGGTACTGGCCTACATGGCTGTCAGCGGAACTGCCCCTACCTACCTCCAAACATTAGTTAGACCCCACGCCTCAGCCCGAGGGTTCTGCTCAACAACTTCGGCTAGACGACTGGTACCATCTTCACTAAAAGCAGACAAACATCGCTCTGCCAAGTCCCAACTCTTCTCTGTTCTGGCAGCGGTGGTGGAATGAGCTCCTGGCTGATGTCAGGATGGCAGAGTTGCTCACCAGCTTCTGCAAGAGACGCAAGACCCACCTGTTCAGAGTTCACCTGGACTCTGCATAATGCCCCCCTTTACGCTGTGAACCCCAGCATTGGCTTGGCATTATTAATAGTACTTAGCATTGTTTAGCATATTGTATGTTCTTAGATGTTGGTAATGCGCTCAGAATGCCTGCTCTATGTCGCATCTATTAAGGCAACCTAGCAATTACTCATCTATTAGCCTTGCAAATATGATTGCTGTATCCTTCAACAAATGTACTCTTCGTAAGTCACTTTGGATAAAAATATCTGCCAAATGCCCTAAATGTAAATGTAAATATTGGCACTTTGTTTCAAACTGCTCACTACAGCAGCATGATTCAAGATTCAAGAGTCCAGATTCCTTTATTGCCATATGTAACAAGTACAATGGAATGCTTATTACTACTATTCACTCCTGCAGTATTCATCTAAACATACTGTAAGTTCTAAAACAATTCGGAATAATTTGTGAAGTTAGTTCCTTAGTTCCTTATATTAGTTCCTAATATATAGATAGATAATACGCCCCCCAAGAATCGCCACCCAAACCCCCCACCTTGGCCCCTGTGACCCTGGGAGCTGTGTTATCGGTGGCATTAGCCCCTGGTAGGGTCTCCCAAGGGCAAAGTTGGTCCCAGGGGAGGGGTCAGACTAAGAGCGATTCAAAGACCCCATGAAGAGACTCCCGGAAAGATCAGGTCACCTCCGCCCAGACAACGGAAACCGGGGGGACCCTTCTGGAGCCAGACCTGGGAGGGGAGCTCGTCGGAGGCGTCTGGTGGCCGGGCCTGGATTCCACAGGGCCCGAAAAGACAACGTGGAGTCACCTCCCTGTGGGCTCACCACCTGCAGGGAGAGTCATTGGGGTCGGGTGCATTGTATACCGGGCGGTAGGCAAAAGCGGGGTGCTAGGCGTGCGGATCCCGGCATCGGCGACTGGAACGTCACTTCACTGGCGGGGAAGGAGCCTGAGCTGGTGCGGGAGGTGGAGCGGTACCAACTAGATATGGTTGGGCTCACCTCCATGCACAGCACTGGTTCTGGAACCAAACTCCTGGAGAGGGGCTGGACACTCAACTTTTCCGGAGTTGCCCAGGGTGTGAGGCGCCAGGCTGGGTGTGGGATACTCACAAGTCCCGGCTGAGCGCCACTGTGTTGGATTCTCTCCGGTGACGAGAGGGTCGCCTCCATGCGACTGAAGTCGCTGGGGGGAAGGCTCTGACAGTTGTGTGTGCCTATGCACCAAACAGCAGTTCAGAGTATCTGGCCTTCTTGGAGTCCTTGGGTGGCATCCTGGAAAGGGTTCCATCCGGGGACTCCATAGTTCTACAGGGGGACTTCAACACACATGTGGGCAATGATGGAGAAACCTGGAGGGGATAGATAGATAGATAGTTTTTTATTGTCCCCAAGGGGAAATTATTTTCCACAGCACTGTACACCCACTTGACCCACATTACATGCGACAGGACACGACATACAAAACAACACACAATGACAGACAGTTGACTTTAGGGCTGAACAAAGCATCTACACAGAGCAGTCACATTGTCACTCAGGCCCTCATTAGCGTGGTCTGTTAGCAAGAAATTGCATTGTGTGTAGGGAGTGGCTGGCGACTAGTGACTCTACAGTTTCTCTTCAGTAATGTGTCTCGTTCATATTTTTGCGTGTCTGGATTATTTTATATTTCGCTTTAATGGTTGTTCTCCGCCTATAACATTTAGTCCATGACTAGCACAGAAGTCCAATAACAAAACACCACTCTGGTTCAGATCAGGCAGGCCGTTCATCCCAATCACTCCCCTCCAGGTTTCTCCATCATTGCCCACATGTGTGTTGAAGTCCCCCTGTAAGAACTATGGAGTCCCGGATGGAACCCTTTCCAGGATGCCACCCCAAGGACTCCAAGAAGGCCAGATACTCTGAACTGCCTGTTTGGTGCATAGGCACACACAACTGTCAGAGCCTTCCCCCCAGCGACTTGCAGTCGCATGGAGGCGACCCTCTCGTTCACCGGAGAGAACTCCAACACAGTGGCGCTCAGCCGGGACTTGTGAGTATCCCCACACCCACCTGGCGCCTCACACCCTGGGCAACTCCGGAAAAGTTGAGTGTCCAGCCCCTCTCCAGGAGTTTGGTTCCAGAACCAGTGCTGTGCATGGAGGTGAGCCCAACCAATATCTAGTTGGTACCCGCTCCACCTCCCGCACCAGCTCAGGCTCCTTCCCCGCCAGTGAAGTGACGTTCCAGTCGCCGATGCCGGGGATCCGCACGCCTAGCACCCCGCTTTTGCCTACCGCCCGGTATACAATGCACCCGACCCCAATGACTCTCCCTGCAGGTGGTGAGCCCACAGGGAGGTGACTCCACGTTGTCTTTTCGGGCCCTGTGGATCCAGGCCCGGCCACCAGACGCTCGCCGACGAGCTCCCCTCCCAGGTCTGGCTCCAGAAGGGTGCCCCGGTTTCCGTTGTCTGGGCGAGGTGACTGATCTTTCCGGGAGTCTCTTCATGGGGTCTTTGAATCGCTCTTAGTCTGACCCCTCCCCTGGGACCACTTTGCCTTGGGAGACCCTACCAGGGGCTAATGCCCCGGATAACACAGCTCCCAGGGTCACAGGGGCCAAGGTGGGGGGGTTTGGGTGGCGATTCTTTGGGGGCGTATTATCTATCTATATATTAGGAACTAATATAAGGAACTAAGGAACTAACTTCACAAATTATTCCGAATTGTTTTAGAACTTACAGTATGTTTAGATGAATACTGCAGGAGTGAATAGTAGTAATAAGCATTCCATTGTACTTGTTACATATGGCAATAAAGGAATCTGGACTCTTGAATCTTGAATCATGCTGCTGTAGTGAGCAGTTTGAAACAAAGTGCCAATATTTACATTTACATTTAGGGCATTTGGCAGATATTTTTATCCAAGTGGACTTACGAAGAGTACATTTGTTGAAGGATACAGCAATCATATTTGCAAGGCTAATAGATGAGTAATTGCTAGGTTGCCTTAATAGATGCGACATAGAGCAGGCATTCTGAGCGCATTACCAACATCTAAGAAACATACAATATGCTAAACAATGCTAAGTACTATTAATAATGCCAAGCCAATGCTGGGGTTCACAGCGTAAAGGGGGGCATTATGCAGAGTCCAGGTGAACTCTGAACAGGTGGGTCTTGCGTCTCTTGCAGAAGCTGGTGAGCAACTCTGCCATCCTGACATCAGCCAGGAGCTCATTCCACCACCGCTGCCAGAACAGAGAAGAGTTGGGACTTGGCAGAGCGATGTTTGTCTGCTTTTAGTGAAGATGGTACCAGTCGTCTAGCCGAAGTTGTTGAGCAGAACCCTCGGGCTGAGGCGTGGGGTCTAACTAATGTTTGGAGGTAGGTAGGGGCAGTTCCGCTGACAGCCATGTAGGCCAGTACCATTGTCTTGAATCTAATGCGAGCTATTACCGGGAGCCAGTGGAGGTCGCGGAAGAGGGGGATTACATGGAATAATTTTGGTTGAACACCTGGCGTCACAGAGGGTCTCAGTTACCGCGAGCAGGGCCATCTCCGTGAAGTGTGCGGCCTTGAAGCTTGACTGATGAGGGTCTAGCAGGTTGTTTTGAGAGATAGGAGGATAGTTGGATAGAGACAGCACATTCTAGGGATTTGGGAGAGGAATGAAAAGAGAGATAGAGGTCTGTAGTTCTGGATGTCAGTGGTGGCAAGGGTAGGTTTCTTGAGGAGTGGCTTGATTCTGGCAGTCTTGAAGGCGGTTGGAAACAGTCTTTAATTGAGGGGGTGTTGATTAGGGTGGTGAGGAAGGGGAGGATGTCGCCCGAATGTCTTGGAGAAGGGAGGGTGGGATTGGGTCAAGGGGGTGGCGAAGCAGATAAGACTGACAGGGCTGGGTGTAGGGGGAGGGAGGATAGCCGCAGGTGTGAAAGAGAAGGTAATGTCCTTCACATTCTTTGTAAAGTAGGTGACAAAGTCATCAGCTGTGAGGGAGGAGGAGGGGAGGGAGGCTTGAGGAGAGAAGAGAGGGAAGAGGGAAAACAGCTGAGGAGGGCATCCATCTCTCCGAAGAATTTGCCGAGAGGGCCTGTTGGTCGGTAGATCACGGCAATGTTGAGCTTGATTGGAAGGGCGCAGCATGGGGGGGAGGGGAGTAGGTAGTGGAGAGGGCAGTGTGACAGTGCTTTCCAGGATGATACAGGTCTGAAGAGTCCCATTTCATTTCACAATTTTAGTAATAAATAACATCTTTCTTTCTTTTAACCAGTTGCTCAAGCAGACTAGCTTGTTGACATTTTCAGATGACAGAGCTGACCTCTTCTTCTGCACAATGTGGCCTGCCACAGAAAACAGTCTCTCACATGGCACTATTGAAGCAGGTGTAGCTAAGTAACTTTGTGCAATATGGGTCAGCTTAGCATGGGCACCTTTGTGTGCTGACCACCACTGTGTGCTCTCGATTTACAGGTCCATCTATGTTCCAACCCTCACCTCTGGTCACGTGCTTTGGTTAGTGATCGAAAGAATGAGATTGCGGATACAAGTGGCCGAAATGAGTTTCATCCGCAGGGTGGCTGGGCTCAGCCTTAGAGATAGGGTGAGGAGCTCAGACATCCAGTGGGAGCTCGGAGTAGAGCCGATGCTCCTCCGCGTTGAAAGGAGTCAGCTGAGGTGGTTCGGGCATTTGATTAGGATGCCTCCCGGACCCCCCCAAAGAATCGCCACCTTATCGTGGTGGGGGGGTTTGGGCGCCCCCTTGACCCTGGGAGCTGTGTTGTCCGGGGCATTAGCCCCTGGTAGGATCTCCCAAGGCAAAGTGGTCTCAGGGGAGGGGCCAGACTAAGAGCGATTCAAAGACCCCATGAAAAGACTCCCGGAAAGAACAGTCACCTCGCCCGGACAAGGGAAACCGGGGCACCCTTCTGGAGCCAGACCTGGGAGGGGAGCTCGTCGGCGAGCGTCTGGTGGCCGGACCTGGATCCACGGGGCCCGGCCGGGCCAAGCCCGAAAAGACAACGTGGAGTCACCTCCCTGTGGGCTCACCACCTGCAGGGAGAGTCATTGGGGTCGGGTGCATTGTATACCGGGCGGTAGGCAAAAGCGGGGTCCTGGGCGTGCGGATCCCCGTCATCGCCGACTGGTTCTAGGGACGTGGAACGTCACCTCACTGGCAGGGAAGGAGCCGGAGCTGGTGCGGGAGGTGGAGCGGTACCAACTAGATATGGTTGGGCTCACCTCCACGCACAGCACCGGGTCTGGAACCAAACTCCTGGAGAGGGGCTGGACCCTCTACTTCTCCGGAGTTGCCCAGGGTGTGAGGCGCCAGGCGGGTGTGGGGATACTCACAAGTCCCCGGCTGAGCGCCGCTGTGTTGGAGTTCTCTCCGGTGGACGAGTGGACTGTTGTGTGTGCCTACGCACCAAACAGCAGCTCAGAGTATCCGGCCTTCTTGGAGTCCTTGGGTGACATCCTGGAAAGGGTTCCATCCGGGGACTCCATAGTTCTACTGGGGGACTTCAACGCACACGTGGGCAATGATGGAGAAACCTGGAGGGGAGTGATTCGGATGAACGGCCTGCCCGATCTGAACCAGAGTGGTGTTTTGTTATTGGACTTCTGTGCTAGTCATGGACTGGCCATAACAAACACCATGTTCAAACATAGGGTGGCTCACAAGTGTACCTGGTACCGGACCACCTTAGGCCAAAGGTCGCTGATCGATTTTGTAATCGTATCAGCAGATCTGCGGCCGCATGTTTTGGACACTCGGGTGAAGAGAGGAGCAGAGCTGTCAACTGATCACCACCTGGTGGTGAGTTGGATCAGATGGCGCGGGAGGCTGCCAGACAGACCTGGTAAACCCAAACGTGTAGTGAGGGTGAACTGGGAACGTCTGGTGGAAGCCCCTGTCCGTAGGGTCTTTAACTCCCACCTCCGGAAGAACTTCTCGTGCATCCCGGGGGAGGTTGGGGACATGGAACCTGAGTGGGCCATGTTCAGAGCCTCCATTGTAGAGGCTGCAGCTCGTAGCTGTGGTCAAAAGGCTGTCGGTGCCTGTCGTGGCGGCAACCCAAGAACCCGTTGGTGGACACCAGCGGTGAAGGAAGCCGTCAGGCTGAAGAAGGAGGCCTTTCAGGCCTGGTTGGCCCAGGGGTCTCCTGAAACAGCAGACAGGTACCGGGAGGCCAAAAGGACCGCAGCTTCAGCGGTTGCTGAAGCAAAAACCCGGGTGTGGGAGGAGTTCGGGGAGGCCATGGAGCAGGACTTTCGGTTGGCCTCAAGGAGGTTCTGGCAAACTGTCCGGCGACTCAGGAAGGGAAAGCAGGGCTTGGCTCAGGCTGTGCTCAGTCGGGGAGGAGAACTGCTGACCCAGACTGAGGATATTGTCGGGCGGTGGAAAGAACACTTTGAGGAGCTCCTGAACCCGACCAGTACGTCCTCTGGGGAAGAGGCAGGGTCTGAAGACTCGGGGGAAGTCTCACCCATATCCTTGTTAGAGGTCGCTGAAGTAGTCAAAAAGCTCTTCAGTGGCAAGGCACCAGGTGTGGATGAGATTCGCCCTGAGATGCTGAAGGCTCTGGACATTGTCGGGCTGTCGTGGCTGACACGCCTAGTCAATGTAGCGTGGAGGTCGGGGACAGTACCTGTGGAGTGGCAGACCGGGGTGGTGGTCCCCATTTTCAAGAAAGGCGACCGGAGGGTGTGCTCCAACTATCGGGGTATCACACTGCTCAGCCTCCCCGGGAAAGTTTATTCCAGGGTGCTGGAAAGGAGGCTCCGGCCGATTGTCGAACCTCAGCTCCAGGAGGAACAATGCGGTTTCCGTCCTGGCCGTGGAACAGTGGACCAGCTCTTTACCCTCGCAGGGTTGTTGGGGGGCGCATGGGAGTTTGCCCATCCAGTCTACATGTGCTTTGTGGACTTGGAGAAGGCCTATGACCGTGTCCCCCGGGGAATCATGTGGGGGGTACTACGGGAGTATGGGGTACCGGGGCCGTTGATACGTGCCATTCGGTCCCTGTACGAACAAAGTGCGAGCTGCGTCCGTATTCTCGGCACAAAGTCAAGCATGTTTTCAGTGGGTGTTGGACTCCGCCAAGGTTGCCCCTTGTCACCGGTTCTGTTCGTGATCTTCATGGACAGAATCTCAAGGCGCAGCCGAGGTGAGGAGAGTGTCCGGTTTGGGGACCTCAGAATTGCATCTCTGCTCTTTGCAGATGATGTGGTTCTGTTGGCTACATCAGACCGTGACCTCCAGCATGCACTGGAGCGGTTTGCAGCCGAGTGTGAAGCGGTCGGGATGAGAGTCAGCACCTCCAAGTCTGAGGCCATGGTTCTCTGCCGGAAAACGGTGGAGTGTTCCCTCCGGGTTGGGAGTGAGTTGCTGCCCCAAGCAAAGGAGTTCAAGTATCTCGGGGTCTTGTTCACGAGTGAGGGCAAAATGGAGCGGGAGATGGACAGACGGATTGGTGCAGCGTCTGCAGTGATGCGGGCGCTGTACCGGTCCGTTGTGGTGAAGAGGGAGCTGAGCCGGAAGGCGAAGCTTTCGATTTACTGGTCCATCTATGTTCCAACCCTCACCTATGGTCACGAGCTTTGGGTAGTGACCGAAAGAATGAGATCGCGGATACAAGCGGCCGAAATGAGTTTCCTCCGCAGGGTGGCTGGGCTCAGCCTTAGAGATAGGGTGAGGAGCTCAGACATCCGGAGGGAGCTCGGAGTAGAGCCGCTGCTCCTCCGCATCGAAAGGAGTCAGCTGAGGTGGTTCGGGCATCTGATTAGGATGCCCCCCGGGCGCCTCCCTTTGGAGGTTTTCCGGGCACGTCCAACTGGGAGGAGACCCCGGGGCAGACCCAGAACCCGCTGGAGAGATTATATATCTCGTCTGGCCTGGGAACGCCTCGGGATCCCCCAGGAGGAACTAGAGAGCGTGGCTGGGGAGAAGGAAGCCTGGGGGGCCCTGCTTAGCCGGCTGCCACCGCGACCCGAACCCGGATAAGCGGACGCTAATGGATGGATGGGATGGATGCCTCCCGGGCGCCTCCCCTTAGAGGTTTTCCGGGCACGTCCAACTGGGAGGAGACCGCGGGGCAGACCCAGAACCCGCTGGAGGGATTATATATCTCGTCTGGCCTGGGAACACCTCGGGATCTCCCAGGAGGAACTGGAGAGTGTGGCTGGGGAGAGCCTGGGGGGCCCTGCTTAGCTGGCTGCCACCGCGACCCGGCCCCAGATAAGCGGATGAGAATGGATGGATGGATGGACTAATTGACACTAAGGATTACGATGACATAATCAACCTTTTCAACTCAAAGCCCAGGAGACTCTGCCTTGTGTAGACATAGTAACTGCAGGTAAACCAGTGTGTTTTATATTCTGGCCCGCCGTGGCATGTTATGTGAGGAAGTTCTGAATTGTAATTTGTTGTTCGATTGTTGTTCGAGTGTTTGTAGATACTCACGTAACAAGAATTATGCAGTGTTGAATTTTTTATTATTCGGGTTGTACTATGTGTCAAAATTATGTACGTACATCCTTCTTGCTATGACCGTTCTGGCAACCCACAGCACAGCAAGAAATTGTGTCCGTGTTTGTTAGACACATTTGGTAAAATCTCAGTAGGGCTGCATTGATATTCTGCTAACAGCTACTGCTGTAACGTGACGTTGACGACAAAGTGAACTTTATTTAGCCATGTCACATAGAATCGTTCGCAATCTTCATTGCCCTCAAACAACATTTAAGATATGTAGACCTACAACGTTTTATTTTGGAGTATAACGACACAAAAGCATTGACATCAGACTTCTCTCCTTCCTTCCTCTACATACTATTGTTCCCGAGGCTCAAGGCTTTGTCATGGCATTATGACAGTATAATATAACAGTATAATATGACAGTGTGATATAACAGTATAATATGACAGTATAATATAACATAATATGACAGTATCCAATCCAATCCATCCAATCCAACTTTATTTATATAGCACATTTAAAAACAACGAGGCTGACCCAAAGTGCTTTACATTGAGTCAAAACAATTTGAAAAACACAATGAAAACACTAACAAAACAAATCAAGAACAAAATAAAACAATAAAAAATGAATAAATAAATAATTTAAGAGAAGTCATACAACTAAAATACGTGGTGCTAAAATGCCAGGGAAAATAGATGCGTTTTGAGGTGGGACTTGAAAATGGGCAGTGTAGGGGCAAGCCTGATGTGCAAAGGCAACTCGTTCCAGAGTTTGGGGGCCATGACGGCGAAAGCCCTGTCCCCCCTCTGTTTCAGTCTAGCCTTGGGGACAGTGAGGAGAGAGTGGTCCGCCGACCCCAGAGACCGTGGTGGTACGTACAGGTGCAGGAGGTCGGACAGATACTGTGGGGCCAGTCCATTGAGGGCTTTATATGCAAACATTAAAATCTTAAAATCAATTCTAAACTTCACAGGAAGCCAGTGAAGGGAGGCAAGGACTGGCGTAATATGCTCCCGCTTCCGTGTCCCTGTCAGAAACCTAGCGGCAGCGTTCTGTACCAACTGTAAACGTGACAGCGAGGCCTTGCTGACACCAGCATACAGGGCGTTGCAATAATCCAGACGGGTAGAGATAAATGCATGTATAACTATCTCAAGGTTTTTGAAAGAGAGGAAAGGCTTGACCTTAGAGAGCTGCTTTAGCTGGAAAAAGCTAGACCTGACCACCGAGTTGATCTGTTTGTCCAACTTTAACTCAGTCAATTTTTACCCCCAGGTTGGTAACTATGGGTTTGACAAGGGAGTCGAGGGGGCCAAGGTCAAGGGGTGCAGCACCAGGACCACTAGGTCCAAACAAAATGACCAGTTTTTCTGTCATTAAAATTAAAAAAATTCAAAGCCAGCCAAGCTTTGATATCCATGAGGCACTCTAGCAGGGCTCTAAGGGAGTTTGGGTCGTTGCGTTTCAGAGGCAGGTATATTTGGGAATCATCTGCATAGAAATGGAACGAGATGCCATGTTTTTTAATAATAGGGCCTAAGGGGAGCAGATAGAGAGCGAAAAGAAGGGGCCCAAGGATCGAACCTTGGGGGACCCCGCACGGGAGGGGGGCAGAGGAGGAGAAACATTCACCAAGGCTTACACAGAAGCTTCTGTCAGACAGATAGGACGTTAACCACTCTAGAGCAATACCTTTTATACCAACATAATGCTCTAGGCGAGAGATGAGGATGTCATGGTCTACTGTATCAAAAGCAGAGTCCCCAGAGTCAGCAGCTAATAAAACATCATTAAAAACCCTTAAGAGGGCAGATTCTGTGCTGTGAAGGGCTTTATAAGCTGATTGGAAAGCCTCGAAAATGCCATGTGCATCTAGAAAAGACTGCAACTGTAAAGCTACTACTTTCTCCAAAATTTTAGAAAGAAAAGGAAGTTTAGAGATGGGTCTAAAATTAGAAATAACAGAGGAATCCAGACCAGGCTTCTTGATCAAGGGCTGCACCACAGCATGTTTATGAAATACTGGTACGTCACCTGATGTCAGGCTGCTGTTTATTAAGATTTGGATGTACAGTCCAATAGTATCCCAGACTTCTTTGAAAAAGCGAGGGGGAAGAGCATCAGAGGGGGAGCCTGAGGGTTTCATTTGAGCAGTTATTTTCTTCAGGTCAGAAAGGGACAGGCCCGAATTTACTAAAAACAACAGCGCAAGTGAAAGGAATAGAAGGGTCATAAGAAGGGAGAGAAATACGTGCTCTAAGAGATGCTAATAGTATTACTAGTATAATATAGTTTCAAGTATTTTATTGTCACTTCACAGTTTACACGCGAGTATAAGCAGTGAGTGAAAAACTTTGTGCAAAACGCCCGACAACCGACTAATTATAAAGAATACAAATTAGAATAGAACAAAAAAATAGAACTGTGCAAAATAGAAATAGAACTGAATAGAAATTCTGTGTAAATAAGTAGATGAAATATAAAATGATGGAATATACAACAAAATATCCAGGTGAGCAGTACACATATAAATCAATGTACTAAAATATACATTGTTATATGCTGACATTCACAGAATGTCATAGAATACCTTCTCAGACAGTCAACCCAACACTAGCACCAGCAATTGGCACCAGGACTAGCACTAACACCAGTACTAGCACCAGCACCAGCAGTAACACTAGCACCAGGACCAGCACTAGCAGTAACACCAGCACTAGCACCAACACTTAGCACTGCTACCAGCGCTAGCTCCAGCATTAACCCCAGCAGTAACACTAGCACTTATCACCAGGACTAGCATTGGCAGTAACACTTAGCACTAGCACTTAGACATTGATGCCGAACTTGTTCAGCAGCCTGATGGCCTGACTGTGGAAGCTGTCTCTCAGTCTGCTCGTGTGGCAATTGATACTGCGGTATCGCCTGCCTGACGGTAGAAGTGTGTACAGTTCGTGGCTGGGGTGGTTATTGTCTTTAATAATCCTTTTGGCCTTGGCCACGCACCGCCTGGTGTATATATCCAGGAGGGAGGGAAGCTCACCTCCAACGATGTACTGGGCCGTCCGCACCACCCTCTGTAGTGTTTTACCCTCCAGTGCGGTGCAGTTCCCGTACCAGACGGTGATGCATCCTGTGAGAACACTCTCGATGGTACAGGAGTAGAATGTTCTGAGGATGCGGGGGCACATGTTGAATTTCCTCAGTCGCCTGAGGAAATACAGGCGTTGTTGGGCCTTTTTCACCACGTGTGTGGTGTGCGTGGTCCATGTGAGGTCCTCGGAGATGTGCACGCCGAGGAACTTGAAGCTGCTGACCCTCTCTACTGCAGCACCGTTGATGGAGATGGGGGCGTGCTCTCCTCTCCGCTTCCTGTAGTCCACGATCAGCTCCTTGGTCTTCTTGACGTTGAGGGCGAGGTTGTTTTCTTGGCACCACTGTGCCAGTGATCCAACCTCCTCCCTGTAGGCTGTCTCGTCGGCGATCAGACCCAACACTGTCGTGTCGTCAGCAAACTTGACGATGACGTTGGAGCTGTGCATAGCCATGCAGTCGTGGGTGTACAGGGAGTAGAGGAGAGGGCTCAACACGCATCCCTGAGGGGCTCCAGTGTTGAGGGTCAGCGGCTCTGAGGTGGTGCTGCCCATCCTCACCACCTGGCGGCGGCCCGACAGGAAGTCCAGTATCCAGCTGCACATGGTCGGGTGCAGGCCTAGACTCCTGAGCTTGGTGTCGAGCTTGGCAGGATCTATCGTGTTGAACGCTGAGCTGAAGTCCACAAACAGCATTCTCACACAACAGTTCTTCCCCTCCAGGTGAGAGAGGGCAGTGTGAAGTGCCATGGCAATGGCGTGGTTGGTGGATCTGTTTTGACGGTACGCAAATTGCCATGGGTCCAGCGTGGCAGGCAACATGGAACAAATGAAGTCCTTGACCAGCCTCTCGAAGCATTTACTGACAATCGAGGTGAGGGCTACGGGTCTCCAGTCATTCAGGCAGGTTACCTTGGGGTGTTTAGGGACAGGCACGATGGACATCTTGAAGACCTCGGGAACAACAGCCTGGGACAGGGACAGGTTGAAGATGTCTGCGAAGACTCCTGCCAACTGGTCTGCGCATGCTCTGAGGACACGCCCCGGGATGTGGTCTGGGCCCGTCGCCTTTCGGATGTCCACCTGCTTGAAGGCTCTGCGCACGTCAGCCTCTGAGATGTTCAGCAGGCTGGCCTCCTCAGGCAGCGCTGACTTCGGCGGGCTGCCGTTCACGTCGAACCGAGTGAAGAAGGTGTTTAGCTCACCTGGGAGGGAGGTAGAGGAGTTCTCTACACCGCTGGTTCTCCCTCTGAAGTATAATATAAAATATAATTATATAATAATATAAAAGTATAATATAAAATCTAACATATTGTGACACTCTTCCAGGGAATGGGAAGGGTCACACGACTGAGTATAATAAGTTCACTGTCCACACCAATATAATATCGTTTAGTTAACTCATTTATTATATTACCAGGTGCGTGAGAGATATAGATCATTAGTGGCCAGTCCGTAATCCTCGAGAATCGTCGTTGTCCGTGGGCAGGGGTCGGTACACGTAGGCAGATTCTCGTACAGTCCAGGGTGGGGCTTGGATGCGGGTTGTCGGACAGGCGGGGGTCATTCACGAAGCGGGGTCTCATTAATCCACGGGCACACAGCCAACTCTTTCTCTCCTCCCTCTGCACACAGCACGCACCTCCAGTTTCGCCTCAGCTACTCCTCCCCTTCGATATCATGCAGTCCTTTTTATCCTTTATTCCTGATTGCATTAATCAGCCGCACCTGTCCCCTTTCCGCGGGTGCGGCTAATTCTCCGCTGACGTCATTCCTCCTCGCGATAGACGCGAGCGGCCTCTGTCGGCCATCGGCAATATCGTCCATTCCTCACCTCTCCATGGGGCACTTGCCTCCGGCTGCCACACACCCCCCTCCTTAGCTCCGACCTGAGGGGAGGGGCGATCCATGAACCCAGCGCATCCCGCCGAGACAGCGCATCCGCGTTCCCATGGGCAGCTCCGGACCTGTGAACGACATTAAAAGCATATGGTTGGAGTGTTAGGAACCAGCGGGTGACCCTGGCGTTGTTCTCTTTATTCCTCGACATCCAGACTAGTGGTGCATGATCCGTTACCAGGGTGAAGTGCCTTCCCAATAAATAATATTTCAGTTCCTCCAGGGCCCACTTTATCGCCAAGCATTCTTTTTCCACTGTGGAGTAATTTTGTTCTCGGGGTAACAGTTTCCGGCTGATGAAGGTGATGGGATGTTCTTCCCCTTCACGTAGCTGTGAAAGGACGGCACCCACCCCGGTTTCCGATGCATCGGTCTGCACCACTAGCGGTTTGGTAAAGTCGGGGGTCACCAGCACTGGTTCCGCACACAGGACCTCCTTGATGCCCACGAAGGCGGCCTCTGTCTCGGCCGTCCACAGGACCCGGTCTGGCAGTCGACTTCTGGTTAGGTCCGTCAAGGGGGCTGCCAGAGAGGAGAAATGGGGGACAAAGCGCCGATAATAGCTCGCCAGTCCAATGAAGACCCGTACCTGTTTCTTGGTGCGGGGCCGGGGCCATTCCCGGATCGCCTCGACCTTCCCTACCTGGGGTTTGACACATCCACGTCCGATGGTGTACCCCAGATAGTCTGCGTCTCGGAGGCCGAGACGACATTTCTTTGGGTTGGCCGTCAGCCCCGCTCCACGCAGGGCCCCCAATACGGCGTCGACGTCTCGTAGGTGGGTCCCCCATTCCTCCCCATGTATTATGATGTCATCCAAGTATGCGGCCGCATACTCACGGTGGGGTCTGAGCACCCGGTCCATCAACCTCTGGAATGTGGCCGGTGCTCCGTGTAGTCCGAAGGGTAGCATTCTATAATGGAATAAGCCATCCGGGGTCGCGAATGCAGTCTTTCTCTGGCTCCCTGAGCCAGCGGTACCTGCCAGTACCCTTTAGTCAGGTCCAGGGTTGTAATGAATCGGGCCTTTCCCACGCGTTCGATTAGCTCATCTACTCGGGGCATGGGATAGGCGTCAAATTTAGATATGGCATTCAATTTTCTAAAATCATTACAAAAGCGGATCGTGCCATCCGGCTTGGATACTAAAACAATCGGGCTACACCATCCACTGTTGGACTCTTCTATTATCCCCGCCCTCAGCATGTTCCTTACTTCCACTTTGATGGCCTCTCTTCTGGCCTCCGGGATCCGGTAGGGCCTGAGTTTCACCTTTTTTCCTGTCTCCGTAACAATGTGATGCTGGATGAGTTCTGTATGTCCCGCCTCGGTCGAAAACACATCTCGGTTCCGGTTGATCAGCTCCCGTAAATCTTGTCTCTGGGTGGGGGTTATTTGATCCCCCATCGGGACCTCGATCAGGCGGTTCTTGTTCCCTACAGATGGAGAAGGAGAGAGAGAGAACAACACCTCTCGGGCCACCCATTTTTTAAGTAAATTAATGTGGTATACCTTGGTCGGCGGTCGTCGTCCTGGTTGTCTCACCTTATAGTTGACTTCTCCCACCTTCTCCAGAATTTCATAGGGTCCGTTCCACTTCGCCAGAAACTTGCACTCCACGGTAGGCACCAGGACCAATACTCTGTCTCCTGGGACGAACTCTCGGGGTTGGGCCCCTCGATTGTATACCCGGGCTTGGGCAGTTTGTGCTTCCGTCATATGTTCTCGGACCATAGGCCATAGGGTGGCCATTCTCTCTCTTAGCTCCTCCACATGTTCCACCATGGTTCGGTGATGAGAGGGTTGGTGCTCCCAGGCTTCTTTTACCAGGTCCAGGATTCCTCGCGGTCTTCTTCCATATATTAACTCGAATGGGGAGAAGCCGGTGGATGCCTGGGGCACCTCTCGGATTGAGAAGAGCAGAAAGGGTAGTAGTTGATCCCAATTCCGCCCGTCTGCCTCTATTGTCTTTTTTAGCATCTGCTTCAGGGTCTGGTTGAATCGTTCCACTAGTCCATCGGTCTGTGGGTGATATACCGAGGTTCTGAGTCGGGTGATCTTCATTAGTCCACATAAATCCTTCATAATCCGTGACATGAAGGGCGTGCCCTGGTCGGTGAGAATCTCCTCAGGTATTCCCACTCGGGAGAACATCATCATTAGTTCTCGGGCGATTCCCTTCGTGGCCATGGTTCGCAACGGTATCGCCTCTGGATACCTCGTGGCATAGTCGAGGATGACTAGAATATATTGGTGTCCTCGACTGCTTCGGGGTAAGGGCCCCACCAGGTCCATCCCAATCCGGCTGAAGGGTACGTCAATAATGGGTAACGGGATGAGCGGATTTCTCAGGTGCGGCCGTGGCGCCACCTGCTGGCAGTCGGGACAGCTACGACAGAAGTCCTCCACGGCTTTCTTCATGCCCGGCCAGTGAAATCTGGCTCGGATCCTCTCCATGGTCTTTTCCACCCCCAGGTGGCCACCCAGCAGGTGAGAGTGGGCGAACTGTAGGGCCTGGGGAATGAAGGGGCGGGGAACCAACAACAATTCCTGCCGTACTCCGGCTTTCATTATGACCTGGTACAGCCGGTTATGTTTCATGGCAAAATGAGGAAAACTCACGTGGTCTCCCCCGTCCATCACCTTGCCGTCCACCACCGACACCTGCTGGAGCGCGCTGTTCAGGTTGGGATCTTCCAACTGCGCCCGGCCGAACCCCTTGGCGAGAGGGCCGAGTAGAGGCGGTTCATCAGGCTGCTGGGGGAATATCTCCCCGAACTCCGCTTCTTCCTCCGCGGACCGGTTCTCTTCCCCCTCCCTCGCCGTTTCATAGGTCGCTGCCTCGGCCGCGTCTGCCACCGCACTGGCCGCCCCCTCTGAGAGGGGTTCCGTAGACCCCTCTGTATCCACCTCCTGGAACCCACATAACTGGGCCGCCTCGAGAGACGGCTTTTTGGGTCTCTTGTGGGACCCGTGGCGCTCTCTCTTCTCTCCCCAACTGTGCCACAGTCTCGGGAATATTTCTGCGTCCCGGCCGATAAGGACCTGTACGGGGAGGTCTGGTACCACCCCGGCCGTCCCCGCGTATTTGCCTCTGGTAGTCTGGAGGTCCAAGGTGGTAATGGGGTATTCCCTGGTCTCCCCATGGATGCACGTCACACTCATGGTGCCCTGTAGATGAGGCACCTGGGCGAACTCGGGTCTCACTAGGGTTACTGCGCTTCCGGAATCCAGGAGTGCCGTAGCGTCTTTCCCGTTAGCCCGCACGGGGGTCATAGGCGCCCCGCCGCTCTCCTGAGCCCAGCAGACAGTCAATAATCCACAGGGTCGGCCTGCGTCGCTGGTTGAGGCCGTGGGCATGGGGACGTCCTCCCGGTGAGGGCAGTTCCAAGCTAGGTGTCCTGGCTCACCGCACTCATAACACTTCCTCCGGTCCTGGTTCACGAGGGGCCGCCGTCTGGAAGGGTCGGTTGGGGCCGTTGCGGGCTGCCGGCCTACGTCGTCCCCTCTCGGTTGTCCGGTGGGCCGGATTCCTGGTTCCGTCTTGGTCGGGCGGCCCTGCCGCAGCAACCCCTGGGCCGCCTGATAGCCCTCCAGTATATCCACTAGGGCCTCTGCGGATTTAGGGTTGCTCTGACCTGCCAGTTTCTTTGCTTCCACGGGAAGAGCTCGCAAGAACCGGTCCATCACCACTCGTTCAATGGGGCCCAGGGTTTTGGGGTCCGACACTAGCCACCCGTTAGTGATGCGCGTGAGATCGTGCATCTGGGCTCGGGGAGAGACCATCGGATCATAGTTCCAATCATGGTATCGTTGGGACCGGGCGATTAGTGTGAACCCATGCCGTTGCAAAATTTCTTCTTTTAATGACCCGTAGGTGACTGGGGCTCCCTCAGTCAGGTCTTGGTAGGCGCTTTGCGCTGTCCCGCTCAGAAAGGGTGCTATTAGGTCCGCCCATTGCGCCTCTGGCCAGTTCTCCCGCTGTGCGGTGATCTCAAAGTGGCGGAGAAATGCCTCCACGCTATCGGTGGGGGTCTGCTTTATCAGAAATTGTGCAGGGTTTACTCGCCTGGTCGAAGCGGTGGCTTCCTGCTCCCCTCTCGCCGCTTTTAGCTCTTGTATCTCTCGCTGCATCTGCGATGTTTGTTCCCCATGCTGGGTCATGAATAAGTCCAGCATCTGTTGCTGCTGGTGCATGTTCTGCTGTTGCAGCTGGGTGTTCTGCACCATCTGTGCGAGCATCTCCTGGAACACTCTGGTATCCGTCATGATGGTATGGTACTCAGTCGATCTACTATGCCCGCATTCTCCACCATATGTGACACTCTTCCAGGGAATGGGAAGGGTCACACGACTGAGTATAATAAGTTCACTGTCCACACCAATATAATATCGTTTAGTTAACTCATTTATTATATTACCAGGTGCGTGAGAGATATAGATCATTAGTGGCCAGTCCGTAATCCTCGAGAATCGTCGTTGTCCGTGGGCAGGGGTCGGTACACGTAGGCAGATTCTCGTACAGTCCAGGGTGGGGCTTGGATGCGGGTTGTCGGACAGGCGGGGGTCATTCACGAAGCGGGGTCTCATTAATCCACGGGCACACAGCCAACTCTTTCTCTCCTCCCTCTGCACACAGCACGCACCTCCAGTTTCGCCTCAGCTACTCCTCCCCTTCGATATCATGCAGTCCTTTTTATCCTTTATTCCTGATTGCATTAATCAGCCGCACCTGTCCCCTTTCCGCGGGTGCGGCTATTCTCCGCTGACGTCATTCCTCCTCGCGATAGACGCGAGCGGCCTCTGTCGGCCATCGGCAATATCGTCCATTCCTCACCTCTCCATGGGGCACTTGCCTCCGGCTGCCACAATATATATATATATATATAGATATATATCTATATAGATGGTGTCGTGGCAATTCTCCGATAAAATAATTGCGTCCGAGGCGACAAGTCTAAAGAAGGGAAAAGAGTATAAGGGGACCACGAGTCGCCGTAGTCTGTAGCGACGACGACCTCCCGGCGGCACCGCAGAGGTGTTCTGAGACCGGGCGGCCGTTGTATGCGCCACCCAGGGAGGGTGTGTGTGTTATGTGTGACCGAAGGAAAATCGGGCACGCTGCGGAGCAGCGGGCGGGCGCGCGAGAGAAGAGAGGCCAAAAGGGAAACGGCGGTTTGAGGAACGGCCGCCCGAGTCGGCAAACCAACGAGGTGGGGGTGAAGAGGATTCAGAGCTGGGGCCGATGGCCGAGGGGACGGGCCAGAACAAGAGCGATCGCTGAGGGCGAACAGTAGGGGGCCACAAGGTTAGTTAGGACCGATATTGTTGAGGAGTTACCGGGTTATACATCCGCGTTCCCGCAGGCAAAGGGCACGCGGACGCGACTGTTTTTGCATGGAGAAGTTCGGAGCAGCGGAGCTGATGTATCACACCGAGGTGCTAGCTGAGTGTGTACTATTTCGTCGGGTCTAGAGTATATGTATTTGGTATGGTGTTATGTTCTAGCTATTCAGTCGGTGCATTTATCTGGCCTAGCACAACCCAGAACGTCGGGGGAGGGACGAGCAGAGGGGCACGGGGAGGCGGCCAGACAGACGGGGGAAACCCAAGGGGGAGGGAGGGGAACTGGGGACGGGCGGTTTGCACAATTT
This sequence comes from Coryphaenoides rupestris, assembly GCA_002895965.2. Lineage (NCBI taxonomy): Eukaryota > Metazoa > Chordata > Actinopteri > Gadiformes > Macrouridae > Coryphaenoides > Coryphaenoides rupestris. The sequence continues at coordinate 226,801 of PIJE02000398.1, read as the reverse complement.
CAAGGACGATGCGCGCGAAGCCAGCCAGTGCCAAAGGTGCTGCGTGAACAGATCCCACCCTGCCCGAATAGCACAACCGAGCACGCGCTTGCTCAGTCCCCATCGGTCGACTGTCGTGTTGGCGACAGCGGACCTACACTGACGCGGTTCCGCGCTCAGCGGCGACACGAAGCCGCCACGCGGTATGAGCGCCTGTGCTACGCGCTGCGTCTCGCGACGGCGGGAAGCGACCAAATCAAGGCGGGCCTCTCGATTTATGGTGAGTCCAACGCTGCGCGCGGGGCGACAACCCTAAGATTGAGTGACTCCCCGCCGAGGGAGTCTAGGGACCCAAGGCGCGACAGCCGGCTCCCGTATCAGGGAAAGATAGGACTCCTGCGCCCGCAGCGTGGCCCCGGGTTGGTCCACGCACGGCCTGCGGTGCGCCGGACACACAGACAGATTACGAACTCCGTTCCCCCACCATCGGTCACCCCCCGGGCTAGTCCAATCCCGCCTCATCCGATTGGCCAAAAGGACTCTGCCCACGCATGCAGCATGTGAGAGACGGAAGCAAAAACCCGGGGGGGAGGAGGGCGCGTAAGAGAACCAAAACGCAAAAGCAGCTAAGTGGACTGGCGGAATATGGCGCCGCAAGAGATAGGGCGATGGCAAACGGGCCGGCCAGGAGAAGGAAGCAGGGGCAGTAGGGCGCAGGGCAGGAGGACAGGCAGGCGGGGAGGAGAAACGAATATACGGATCACGAACGCAGCGGAGGAGAGGATGGTCAGAGTATGGCGGGCAGGGTAGCAGTAACATCGCCGAGAGCAAAGGGAGCGGGGTAATAGAAGAGGGGACATATGACCCGAGGGGAAGAGTAGACAGTATCGCGGTTATGAGAATGAGCGGGGCTTATAAATAAAATATCCACAAGGGGCAAAATAAAGTATAACAATATACTATAAGGGACCGGTTATAATAAACAAAATTATGACAGGAAGGGCGGGGCGCAAGGAGCGGTAAATATAAAGAGATAATAAAATATTAATCTAAATTTAATATAACATTATAATTTACAGTTAGTAAATAGTGTAAGACAATCAACAACGTGGCGCGCTCATACCCAGGAAAGGGGAGTGCCAGGGGGCGGGGAATAGAGGAACGCGCGTCGGTATCACGTTAAGTGTAGAAATGTCATGTAACCGCAGTGAACAGCGGCAGGAGAAAGTGAAACAAAGGGCGGAGCCTGGCCGGGTACGTAATATGGGACAGACGGGGAACCAGCGCGGGACCAGCGATACGATGATGATGAGAGTGGGAGGGTCCCAGGGGAGGGGTCAGACTAAGAGCGATTCAAAGACCCCATGAAGAGACTCCCGGAAAGATCAGTCACCTCGCCCAGACAACGGAAACCGGGGCACCCTTCTGGAGCCAGACCTGGGAGGGGAGCTCGTCGGCGAGCGTCTGGTGGCCGGGCCTGGATCCACAGGGCCCGAAAAGACAACGTGGAGTCACCTCCCTGTGGGCTCACCACCTGCAGGGAGAGTCATTGGGGTCGGGTGCATTGTATACCGGGCGGTAGGCAAAAGCGGGGTGCTAGGCGTGCGGATCCCCGGCATCGGCGACTGGAACGTCACTTCACTGGCGGGGAAGGAGCCTGAGCTGGTGCGGGAGGTGGAGCGGTACCAACTAGATATGGTTGGGCTCACCTCCATGCACAGCACTGGTTCTGGAACCAAACTCCTGGAGAGGGGCTGGACACTCAACTTTTCCGGAGTTGCCCAGGGTGTGAGGCGCCAGGTGGGTGTGGGGATACTCACAAGTCCCGGCTGAGCGCCACTGTGTTGGAGTTCTCTCCGGTGAACGAGAGGGTCGCCTCCATGCGACTGCAAGTCGCTGGGGGGAAGGCTCTGACAGTTGTGTGTGCCTATGCACCAAACAGCAGTTCAGAGTATCTGGCCTTCTTGGAGTCCTTGGGTGGCATCCTGGAAAGGGTTCCATCCGGGGACTCCATAGTTCTACAGGGGGACTTCAACACACATGTGGGCAATGATGGAGAAACCTGGAGGGGATAGATAGATAGATAGTTTTTTATTGTCCCCAAGGGGAAATTATTTTCCACAGCACTGTACACCCACTTGACCCACATTACATGCGACAGGACACGACATACAAAACAACACACAATGACAGACAGTTGACTTTAGGGCTGAACAAAGCATCTACACAGAGCAGTCACATTGTCACTCAGGCCCTCATTAGCGTGGTCTGTTATTTAGGGAGGCTATGGCTGTGGGGACCAGGCTCCTACCTAAGCGAGCCCTTCTGCACCTCATAGTTCTATACCTGCGTCCGGATGGCAGTGGGATGAGGTGGAGATTGAGTGGGTGTGTGATGTCCTGTTCTAGGGGAGTGATTCGGATGAACGGCCTGCCCGATCTGAACCAGAGTGGTGTTTTGTTATTGGACTTCTGTGCTAGTCATGGACTGGCCATAACAAACACCATGTTCGAACATAGGGTGGTCCACAAGTGTACCTGATACCGGACCACCTTAGGCCAAAGGTCACTGATTGACTTTATAATCGTATCAGCAGATCTTCACCCGCATGTTTTGGACACTCGGGTGAAGAGAGGAGCAGAGCTGTCAACTGATCACCACCTGGTGGTGAGTTGGATCAGATGGCACGGGAGGCTGCCAGACAGACCTGGTAAACCCAAATGTGTAGTGAGGGTGAACTGGGAATGTCTGGTGGAAGCCCCTGTCCGTAAGGTCTTTAACGCCCACCTCCGGAAGAACTTCTCGTGCATCCCAGGGGAGGTTGGGGACATGGAACCTGAGTGGGCCATGTTCAGAGCCTCCATTGCAGAGGCTGCAGCTCGGGGTTGTGGTCAAAAGGCTGTCGGTGCCTGTCGTGGCGACAACCCAAGAACCCGTTGATGGACACCAGTGGAAGCCGTCAGGCTGAAGAAGGAGGCCTTTCGGGCCTGGTTGGCCCAGGGGTCTCCTGAAACAGCAGACGGGTACCGGGAGGCCAAAAGGACCGCAGCTTCAGCAGTTGCTGAAGCAAAAACCCGGGTGTGGGAGGAGTTCGGGGAGGCCATGCAGCAGGACTTTCGGTTGGCCTCAAGGAAGTTCTGGCAAACTGTCCGGCCACTGAGGAAGGGAAAGCAGGGCTTGGCTCAGTCTGTGCTCAGTCGGGGAGGAGAACTACTGACCGAGACTGAGGATATTGTCGGGCTGTCGTGGCTGACACGCCTAGTCAATGTAGCGTGGAAGTCGGGGACAATACCTGTGGAATGGCAGACTGGGGTGGTGGTCCCCATTTTCAAAAAAGGGTACCGGAGGGTGTGCTCCAATTATCGGGGTATCACACTGCTCGGCCTCCCCAGGAAAGTTTATTCCAGGTTGCTGGAAAGGAGGCTCCGGCCGATTGTCGAACCTCAGCTTCAGGAGAAACAATGCGGATTCCGTCCTGGCCGTGGAACAGTGGACCAGCTCTTTACCCTCGCAGGGTTGTTGGGGGGGGCATTGGAGTTTGCCCATCCAGTCTACATGAGCTTTGTGGACTTGGAGAAGGCTTATGACCGTGTCCCCCGGGGAATCCTGTGGGGGGTACTTTGGGATTATGGGGTACCGGGGCCGTTGGTACGTGCCATTCGGTTCCTTGTAGCGAACAAAGTGGCGGAGCCTGCGGTCCAGTATTCTGCCGGCAACAAAGTCCAAGCACGTTCTCAGTGGGTGTTTGGACTCCGCCCAAGGGTTGTCCCCCCGGTTTTTCGTCCACCCGATGGACAGAATCTGCAAGGCGCAGCCGAGGGGTGAGGAGAGTGTCCGGTTTGGGGAACCTCAGAAGAATTTGCATCTCTTGCCTCTTTGCAGATGATGTGGTTCTTGTTGGCTTACACTGAGACCGGTGACCTCCAGTCATGCCACCTGGGGGCGGTTTGCAGCCGAGTGTGAAGCGGTCGGGATGAGAGTCAGCACCTCCAAGTCTGAGGCCATGGTTCTCTGCCGGAAAACGGTGGAGTGTTCCCTCCGGGTTGGGAATGAGTTGCTGCCTCAAGCGAAGGAGTTCAAGTATCTCGGGGTCTTGTTCACGAGTGAGGGCAAAATGGAGCGGGAGATGGACAGACGGATTGGTGCAGCATCTGCAGTAATGCGGGCGCTGTACCGGTCCGTTGTGGTGAAGAGGGAGCTGAGCCGGAAGGCGAAGCTCTCGATTTACAGGTCCATCTACGTTCCAACCCTCACCTATGGTCACGAGCTTTGGGTAGTGACCGAAAGAATGAGATCGCGGATACAAGCGGCCGAAATGAGTTTCCTCCGCAGGGTGGCTGGGCTCAGCCTTAGAGATAGGGTGAGGAGCTCAGACATCCGGAGGGAGCTCGGAGTAGAGCCGCTGCTCCTCCGCATCGAAAGGAGTCAGCTGAGGTGGTTCGGGCATCTGATTAGGATGCCCCCCGGGCGCCTCCTTTGGAGGTTTTCCGGGCACGTCCAACTGGGAGGAGACCCCGGGGCAGACCCAGAACCCGCTGGAGGGATTATATATCTCGTCTGGCCTGGGAACGCCTCGGGATCCCCCAGGAGGAACTAGAGAGTGTGGCTGGGGAGAAGGAAGCCTGGACAGTGGGGCAACATCGGTGTAGGCATCAAACACCAAGCGTTTAGTCGCGAGAGGCATGGATGTCCAAACTGCACTTATCTCGCGCTCAAACGCATTTTGCAGCCACGCACACAATAACCTCATAAGACGCTATTGCCCAATGATCCCTGTGTATGTATCTTGTGCTGGTGCACCTCTACTTGCTTCCCTACCGTTTTGGAGTTGGGGGGTTATTGCATTCGAGAGTAGTTCACAATTCATTTTCACAATAGGAACCTGATTCTACCTATCGGTTTTGTACTGACTATAGAAAGCTAAACAATGTTACTGTTCCAGACTCGTATCCGTTGCCACGTCTGGACGATTGTGTGGACATGATCGGCTCAGCTCGGTAGGCTATGTGACCAAGCTGGACCTGTTAAAAGGGTATTGGCAGGTGCCACTTACGCCGCGTGCGTCTGAGCTCTCTGCGTTCGTAACCCCTGATAGTTTTGCGCAGTATACCATGATGGCATTTGGACTGCGTAATGCTCCAGCTACCTTCCAGCGCTTGGTAAATGTGGTTGTGGGTGATGTCCCAAACTGTACTGCGTATCTGGATGACCTGGTGTACTCGTCTGACTGGGAGGCGCACGTGCGCACTTTGCGTATAGTATTCCAGCGTTTAGCGGCTGCGTCATTAACATTAAATCGAGCCAAATGTGAGTTCGGTAAGGCCACAATGACCTACCTTGGGAAGCAGGTAGGAGGTGGTCAGGTACGCCCGGTGGAGGCGAAGGTGGCAGTGGTGTCTGCTTTTTCGGTTCCAGCAACCAGGCGTCAATTACGGAGATTTCTTGGTATGGCTGGGTATTATCGAGGTTTCTGTAAGAACTTCTCGTCGGTAGTGGCTCCACTGACAAGTCTCGTCAGTCCGTTACTACCTTTTGTGTGGTCTGCCGACTGTCAGCTGGCATTCGAATCTAGCAAGGCATTGCTGTGCAGGTCACCTGTGCTTGCTGCCCCTGATTTTAATAAAGCATTCAAGTTGGAGGTAGATGCGAGTGCTGTGGGGGCCGGTGCCGTTCTGCTCCAGGAGGATGCTGAAGGTCTGGACCATCCTATTTGCTATTTCTCTAGAAAATTTAACAAGGCTCAGACTCGGTACTCAACCACCGAGCAGGAGGCGCTTGCCCTGCTACTGGCCCTACAGTTCTTTGAGGTTTATCTAGGATCTAGTACTGTGCCGGTTGTTGTATACACCAATCACAATCCATTAGTGTTTTTAAGCAGGATGTATAATCATAACCAACGACTTATGCGCTGGTCACTCGTCTTGCAGGATTACAACATTGAGATTCGCCATAAAAAGGGATCTGAAAATGTATTGCCGGTTGCTCTTTCACGGGTTCACTTTATTTAAGCAGTGAGACGTTCTGGATGGGTGTATAGGCATTGATAGGTGGATGTATAATGGATGTCATAGTATGCAATAAGAGGAGGGGTGATTACATGGTGGTCACAAGCCTATAGGGGCTTGTGTTTTATGGGGGGGGGTGTTTTGGGCACAGGTCTGTCTGTGGTTTGCAGACTTCGAGAAAGATTAATACAGTACAATAATGATTGTACAATACAATCATGCTGTGATGGAATTGTTCTGTGCTCATATTGCTGTTGTGTGATGCACCTGTCCCCATTGGCATGGGTCGCCCCATCAGGAACTCCTAGGGGGACAGTCCTACCTTCGCTCTGGATTCCCCATCTCGGAATGATTTCTGTGATTAAGGCCGTAGCAACGGCTGCAGAGTCAGCCGCCCTGCTGGGAAATGCTTCAACCCATTTGGACAACATGTCTACCATTACTAAACAATAATTCTTTCCCTCACATGGTGTCAACTCCACAAACATCCATCATCAGGTGATTGAATGATAGCAATGATGGTGGGTGATGGGTTGGCCCAACTTTCTGCCCCCTCCCTATATTGTTTGTGACGCACACAAGGCATTTGAAACAAAAATGTTGTGCATAAATTCCTTGTGTGTACCAATGCCGATTGATGCTATCTACCATTCCCCCCTTTGACACATGATCTTTCCCATGTGTCATGATAGCGTAGATAGGAAACAAACATTTAGGTAAGCACAGCCGCCCATTCGGGCCATACCACAATCCATTGCGATACTCTGCACCAGCTGATTTCCACAACCGGCACTCTGCAGCCACGGCGTTGGTCTCTGGCTGACCCAGCTGTATATCAGCTGTATCCTCTGATCTCTCTGTCAGCAAGTCCCTTGTATAAGAATACTCTGGCACGCGTATCGCACCCGAGTACACTTGGATCGTCGGGCTTGCATCGGAGGTGATCGTGAGGCCTGTCGCCTGTAAGCAACACATTAGATCTCATCCCTATTTTCCATTTAGTTTGTGGTGTGTGTCAGTGCTCATACGACCTTTTTGGACCAGACCCGCTCCCCCACACCGTCAATGCAAATGCATCCGTCCACCTCCGCCCCTCGGGTTGCTCTGTGCCTACAATCTCTGATCTTGTCCATCTGTTTCTATCCAAGATCTTCTGCGTGGCTGGCGTGACTCACTACAGTGAGTCTGGCAGTATGCCTGCCGATGCAATGTCTCTTTACAACGCCGATAAACTTTTATCCGACGCGTCCTCGTATGTGTCCATCCGGACCCTCGATCGATCCGCGGCTGCTGGCGCTTTGGTTGGTGTGTAAGCCAGCTGGACTGATCGCTGGGTCTGCGTTTGGTTGCGGGAGGTTATCCCCTGTGTGGGTTTTGTAATATATTCATATGTGATTACACACTGATTGAATATATATGTTTTACGTCAGGCATCTGTATGGCCACCTATGGCTGGTAGGCGATATAGACCGAGGGGTCCTTGCTCAAGCAGTGCAGATGCTCATGCGAGTAAATAAAGTAACCCAAATCAAACGTCATCCTCCTACTATTTATTTATATTGCACAAAGTGTGCAAAACACAACATGGTGTCAGAATAGAGGACAGAGATGGATACCGCTGGAGTGCCCTCACCGAAAATCGACTGGGATTCCCCAAACTTACACGGAGAATGGAAAAAGTTCAAACAGCACGTGCAACTGATGTTCTCTGGCCCGCTGAACGGCAAAGGGGAGGAGGAAAAATGCAGTTACCTGCTCCTGTGGATTGGGGAGAAAGGGAGAGACATTTTCAACACATGGACTCTCACCATGGATGAGGCAAAGGTACTGAAAAGTTACTATGACCGTTTCGAAGCGTATGTCATGCCAAAGAAAAATACAATTTTTGCTAGATACAAGTTCCACGAGAAAGTACAAGGGACTGGCGAATCATTGGAACAATTTATAACAGAGCTAAAGCTACTGGTAAAGGACTGTGCTTATGCAAACGAGGATGAAATGGTCAGAGACCGCATTGTTTTCGGAATACATTCTGTCAAAGTGAGGGAAAAGCTTTTGAATGTTGGATCCGAGCTCACGTTGGACAGAGCAATGGACATAGCCAGATCGCACGAGATAGCCCAAGCCCAGATGAGAACCATCGGAGGCAGCGCGACAGCAAGCGGGTCACGTGATCAGACCGTGCATGCAGTGCTCAGGCACACATCAAAGAACACCGCACAGGGCGCGCGCTTCAGACAAGACGGAGCAGCGAGAGACTTCAGAACAAGTGACACAGACAGGAAATACAGCAGGAGCTGTGGCTACTGTGGAAATAAAGCACATCAAGAAAACGATTACTGCCCAGCAAAAGGAAGGCAGTGCACTAAATGTGGTAAATTCAACCACTTTGCCAAGGTCTGCAGATCTGTAAAAGGGAAAATGGTGCATGCAGTAAGTGACAACCAAGCATCAGACACAGAGGAAGATGAGCTGTATGTTGATACAGTGACACAAAAGGGACATGTTTCAGAAAATGAGCAAGCTTTTGCAGACATTAAAATAGGAGATCAGGGTGCAGAGTTTAAGTTTAAACTTGATACTGGTGCGCAGGCTAATGTAATTCCCCTGAGTGAATACCACTGTCTGAAGGATGAGTGCAAACTACAGCCCACCTCACGTAGACTGATAGGGTATGGAGGTCAACGACTATCAGTAAAAGGTACATGCATGTTAAAATGTGAGTACAAAGAACACAGCATGATGTTAGACTTTTATGTTGTAGACACACAAGCGCCACCGGTACTAGGCTTAAAGGCATGTCTAGATTTAGACCTGATTAAGCTAGTGCTATCAATCACTGCACCATGTGACAAACAGTCCATCAGGGAGGAGTTCGCTGATATTTTTAAAGGAATAGGATTGTTCCCAGGAGAGTGCAACATCCACCTTGACCCAGCAGCAACACCGGTGGTGTGCCCGCCGAGAAGGATACCCATAGCTCTGCGCAGCCGCCTGAAGGAAGAGCTGCAGAAAATGGAGAACACAGAGATCATCGTCAAGGTAACGGAACCAACAGAGTGGGTCAACGCGCTAGTGGTGGTCGAAAAGCCGCGCACAGGCAAGCTCAGGGTCTGCCTCGACCCCAGAGACTTAAACAAGGCCGTCAAGCGTCCCCACTACCCTCTGCCAACACTAGAGGACGTCACCCCCAAGCTGGCAGGTGCACACTACTTTAGTGTAATGGATGCACGATCAGGATACTGGGCGATCAAGCTCACAGACGAGTCCTCCAAGCTCACAACGTTCAACACGCCATTCGGGCGCTACCGGTTCCTGCGCTTACCATTTGGCCTCATCTCAGCTCAGGATGAGTTTCAGAGAAAAATAGATGAAACATACCAAGGCCTTGATGGAGTAGTCGCTATCGTAGACGACGTTCTCATCTACGGTGCAACCCAAGAAGAACACGACAGGAACCTCCGTGCCATGCTACAGCGATCACGGGAGAAAGGAGTCAGGCTCAACCCCGAGAAGAGCATATTCGGAGCCACTGAGGTCAGCTACTTCGGGCATCGCCTCTCAGCAGAAGGAATGAAGCCCGATCCAGCCAAAATCTCCGCCATCAAGAGGATGGAACCACCAAAGAACCGTGCGGAACTGGAGACTGTGCTAGGCATGGCTAATTACTTAGCCAAGTTCGCCCCCAGCCTCTCTGAGGTCAACGCACCTATGCGACAGCTGCTGAAGCAGTCCAATGAGTTCCTGTGGGACAAACAACATGATGCTGCATTTCAGAAGATGAAAGACATTATCACCAGAGAGCCAGGGCCAGTCCTTGCCTACTTCGATCCTGAAAAAGAACTCCGCCTGCAGGTCGATGCATCGAAATATGGGCTAGGCGCTGTGCTACTGCAAGAAGGAAGGCCCATCAGCTACGCTTCCAAATCCCTCACAGAAAGCGAGATCAACTATGCGCAAATTGAAAAAGAGATGTATGCGATTCTGTTTGGATTCAAACGATTCCACCAATACGCCTATGGCCGACACGTCCATGTGGAATCTGACCACAAACCCCTAGAGTCAATTATGAAGAAACCGCTAGCTGCAGCCCCACCAAGGCTACAGAGAATGATCCTCCAGCTACAAAAATATGATTTCACAATCATTCACTGTCCTGGTAAAGAGATACCCGTAGCCGACACGCTCTCCAGAAAATTCCTTACCTCTCAGGACGACAGCCTCAGCGAGGGGATGGATGTGCAAGTACACACAGTATACAGTAATCTGCCGGTGAGCGACGCAAGACTGAAGGAGATCCAAGCTGAAACGGAGAAAGATGAACAGCTTGCTATGTTAAATACAGTCCTTCTAGAAGGATGGCCTGAGGAGAGGAGTAAATGCCCCCAAAGCGTGAGTGAGTTCTGGAATCACCGGGATGAACTGTCCAAAATAAATGGAATCTTTTTCAAAGGGGAGAAAATCATAATACCTACCAGTCTCAGAGAAAAGATGTTGACAAAAATCCATGCAGGCCACATGGGCATGGAAAAGAGCAAACAAAGAGCACGTGATATCATGTTTTGGCCTGGAATGTGCAAACGCATTGAGGGCATTGTTGGAAGCTGTTCCACTTGCCAAGAACACCGCCCATCAAACGCCAAAGAGCCCATGATATCTCACCGCATCCCAGACCGGCCATGGCAAGTAGTGGCGACAGACATGTTCACTTGGAACGGTGAGAACTATCTTGTAACTGTAGATTATTACAGCAGGTTCTTTGAGCTTGACAAACTCCACAGCACCACATCAGCAGCCGTGATACACAAGCTAAAAGCAGCTTTTGCGAGACATGGCATTGCAGAGACTGTAGTTTCAGATAACGGTCCCCAGTATGCATCAAAGGAGTTTGAAGCATTCGCCAAGTCCTGGGAGTTCACACATATCACATCAAGCCCATATTACCCTCAGAGTAATGGCCTTGCCGAAAGAACTGTACAGACGGCAAAAGCGCTGATGGAAAAGGCCAAGGCAGACGAGAGAGACCCATACCTCAGTCTCCTTGAATATCGAAACACACCAGTTGACAATTTCAAGTCACCAGCACAACTGCTGATGAGCCGCAGACTTCGCTCAATCCTACCAAGCACCAACAAGCAGCTGCAGCCTGAAATCGTCAGCTACAAAGAAGGACATGCAAAACGGCTACAAAGACAACAACACCAAAAGAAATACTTCGACAGATCAACTAGACTACTGCCACCGCTGCGCAACGGAGAGTCCATCAGACTCCAAGAGCAAGGCTACTGGAAGCCAGCAGTCATCATCCAGCCAGCTGACACCGCACGATCCTACCTCCTCCGTACTCAAAATGGACAGGTGTATCGTCGCAATCGCAGGCATCTCCGGAGCACCGATGAGAAACACGGTTGGTCTGACAACAGAGTAAGCGCAGAACATGAAGAAAAGGACAATACACAAAAGACTCCACACATACACGACCCACACACGCCTGAAAAAACACCATACTTACCCGATAAACACACGGCTGAAGAAACACACTCACCTGACACACACACAGCCGAACTGTTGACCAACTCATCTACATACCACACAAGGTCGGGACGAGAGGTCAAGCCACGAGCTGTTCTGGACTTGTAAAAAAAAAAAAAAAAAGGGGGGAGAGAGAGAAATGTTTATCGAAATTGTTTGTAGAAATTAAAATAAGACATTTTATATAGCAGTGAGACTATACTACTATACTTTATTTTTATATATTGCTGGAATATTCAGTTCAAGTGAAATTCTAAGTTTGATAAGAAATACCTGCTATGCTATACCAAAAGTATGTAGTAGTGATATGTTTAAGTTGCAATATTTTTCAATATGTTATTGTGTTTACATGTTCAGGTTAATATATGTTTATGCAAAAGAGTTTACTTCCATGGGACTGCAAAGAATAAGAGTACTCTACTACTACTAGTAAAAGCACCTCTGTTTTATTTTGATTTATTTTTAAGGAAGAGGATGTAATATATTCATATGTGATTACACACTGATTGAATATATATGTTTTACGTCAGGCATCTGTATGGCCACCTATGGCTGGTAGGCGATATAGACCGAGGGGTCCTTGCTCAAGCAGTGCAGATGCTCATGCGAGTAAATAAAGTAACCCAAATCAAACGTCATCCTCCTACTATTTATTTATATTGCACAAAGTGTGCAAAACACAACAGGTTTGACCTCCTCCATGTCGGGGGACAGGCTGGGTGCTGCGGCTGCTGCTGTTGCTGCTGCTGCTGGTGGCGGCAGAGGCAGCGGCGGACAGCGGAGCATTCTCAATGCGTGGGGCAGTCTCGGTCCAAGTCCAGATCTGTAGTTCGGGGGACAGACAGATTAAAGTTCCCTACACCATTTTAGATCTGGGTACCCTACTAATTATTATTCTTATCATCAATTATTGTATTATTGTTAGTATTACTATTATTATTATTATTATTAGTATTACTATTATTATTATATTATTATTACTATTGTTAGTATTTGTATTATTATTATTATTACTATTATTATTATTATTATTATTATTATTATACCCCTCCTATTATAATTTTTCCCTTCGAGCGCTTTTGTATTTGCTATATAGTAGGTTATCTTCTATTAGTTATCAAGGCCTTGCAGTACTTCAATTCCAGTACGGCTCACTTTGTTACCCATTGGATGCGCTCGCTTTACCGTACCGTTACCTCAATCCTAGTAACCTACGGGATTCCCAATCTTTTATTCGATTAATGTTTCCAAAACTATTAATAAACCCGTCGGTCCTTCAGCGAATAATAGCGAGTCTACGTACCGTACGTTTCGGCCTTTTCCTTCGGCCTTTTCCCGCTAACTATTTTTCTAAAAATAGCGACTCTTAATTTGCACAAGTATTGGTCTCATTTGCCGTGTTCTTTATCCTTTCAGGATTTAGTATTGAGATATCCTCAGTCCATCTCCTCAGGGACCCTCATCTCACTCCAGTATGCTGATTTCAGTCACTGGCAGGAGGTACAGGGCTCCGGGACCCAGTCACCGGCCGTTCACAGTTCCCCTGGAAGACTGGACCGAAAAAAAGATTCTCAAGTTTAAAATCCCGGACGAGCCCCCAAACTGTCAATTCTCCGATAATAATTGCGTCCAAGGCGAATGAGTCTAAAACAGACAAAATACTTGTAGGAATTAAGAGTGTTTAATGGATGCATCCACCAGACTCCTCTCTAGCAGAGTGAGTACGGACCAACCTTCACAATTTTCACAGCATGAGATTTCTGGCTTGACAAAGGAGAAACAATTAGCCCCCTCTCATGTTGTCTTCCAGACGCCTTAATCACATTAGTTTCCTGAATAGCATACAAGGTTCCCTTACAGTGACAACAGGGCACATACAGAGATTACAACACACCTCGGACAGACGTCTTGAGTCCCCTCAGTTTCCTGCATTGACATTACCAGATCCTTTGTGACTGACATCAAAAGGTCTTCCTGTATCCTGTATTGGCGTTAACAGGTCTATCAACCTCCCATCCCAGTACCTTCTGCCAGTGACTGTTCACAGCAGGGGTCCCCTCAATGATATGCAGATGAAGGCATGTTGCCTGTAAATGACCAATATGGTATTTTTCCACCACAATCCATAAAGGGGTTTTGGAATGTATAGCATGACCATGTGACAGTGTATATAAGACAGTCAGAGAAGGGTGAGGCTGCAGATTTGACTCAGGCTTTGTGTCACTATTGGCTGTGACAAATAAAGTCTTTAACTTTCAAACTTCGGTCTTTCTGATCTCCCTCTTACGAATGTCAGAGTATTGGTAAATCCACGACAACCCCAGGTTAGGAGCAAGTACCAACCAATGTCTTTTTGTTAGGTAGGGAAGCTTTTTGGTTAGGGAGGCTAGGGAGATGTTTTACTACGTTCATTTCTTTGGCACTGCTCATAGTCCCCTGTGACGTTGTGTGAAAATAAATATAATTTTTAGTATCTATACCCTGGTTTCCTGTCCACTGTGTGTTCCCACTGTATCACCCTCGGCATACCACGTTATTGCCCTCAAGGGGGCGTAACACCTGTCTGTCAGGAGTCCATAATCCAATTTCAGATGAGGGTGCACAGGCCTAGGTCCCTCAGTTTCAGGACCAGCTTGGAGGGAACAATAGTGTTGAACGCAGAGCTGTAGTCAATAAGCAACAGTCTGACGTAGGTGTCCGTCCTGTCTAGGTGGGCAGTGTGTAGTGTCATGGAGATGGCGTCATCCACAGTCCTGTCCTGGTCTGTATGCGAACTGGAGTGGGTCCAAGGAGTTTGGAATAATGCTGTTATGTGTGTCATGACCAACTTCTCCAGGCACGTCATGGCTATGGGTGTTAAAGCCACTGGAAGATAGTCATTGAGGCCTACCTTGGTCTTCTTAGGTAACAGCACAATGGTTGACTCTTGAAAGCACACTGGGGCGACAGACTGGTGCAGTGATGCTTTGAACACAGGAGCCAGCTGGTCTGCGCAGGACTTGAAGGAGTGGGGGAGAACTCTGTTTAGGCTGACTGCTTTCCCTGCTTTCACCCTGCTGAAGGTTCTACGGACCTTGGACTCAGACAGTTGCAGTACGTAGTCCTCAGGATGGTTGGCCATTTTGGTGGTTGGCTCAGAGTTCTCCCCGTCAAAGCGAGCAGAAAACAAAATTCAACTTGTATGGTAGGGAAGGGAAGGTGTTGGTGACTCCTCCTGAGCTCCCCTTGTAGTCGGTGATCGCCCACAGTCCTTGCCACATGCGTCTGAACTTCGCCTTCTTGTAGAGATTAGAGTACCTTGATTTAAAAGCGGTACTCTGCTCCCTTAGTTTATTTCAGATGTTAGGGTTCATCCATGGTTTGCGGTTTGGAAATGAGCAAACAGTAAGAGAGCGCAAAAAAACTAAGAGAAAAAAGGAAGCAGGCATTAGATGCTCTGGCTTTCAAATGTCAAAACAATGACAAATTGTTTGGGCACCAGCCTCCTCAAGTAAGTGGCCACTGGCCAGCAACACTACTAAGCAATGGTGTTAAATTGTAAAATAGGCTACATATTCAGTTTAAACTGCTGTAACTTGTGTGCTTACAAAACTATCCCACTGATCTATCTATTACTATTTATTTTGATGGCATGTTACAAGTGTGCCTACTGCAATATGAATAGACATGAGCTACTTTCCATTGCAAAAGCCTTTGAATAAATATGTTCAGAATCACCTGTGGACAATAAAAGGCTAGGGTTCTAAATCTAGTAGGCCATGCAATTTAAGAGACTGTAAGCCTATGTATATAAAAATAAATAAATACATGAATAAAATAGATAATGCAATGCTCTTAAAATCTCTGCAGAACTGTAAAAATGGGCCATAAACGTATGCTCATTTTTAACATAAAAACAATAACAACGGAGGGTGGCACCCGGTGAATGGGCTCCCCATCCCCGCCGTCGTCCTCTCCCAGCTTGCCGCTCTGACGTGTGGGCGGGCAGAGGGTCCACGTTGGGGGGCGGCTCAGCTGAGAAAGATCGCCTCTGCCCGCTCTGCCTCCTGCAGAGCATCGTCGGTCCCCAAGAAAAGACATGCAAACACCCTCAGTGAATACAGACCAGTGGCTTTGACTTCACATGTCATGAAGTTGCTGGAGAGGCTAGTCCTGAAGCACATCCGTGCACTATTTGAACCATCACTAGACCCCCTGCAGTTCACCTACCAGCCCCGCATTGGCGTGGAAGACGCCATCATTTTTATTTTTCTTATACTCACCTGGAGGAGGCAGGCAGCGTTGTGAGTCACATTCTTCGACTTCTCAAGCACTTTCAACACCATAAAGTCTGCCCTGCTTGGGACTAAGCTACTGGACATGCAGGTGGACACTCCACTAGTGGCCTGGATCACCAACTACCTCACAGGTCGGCCACAGTATGTGAGGCTGCACAGCAACATGTCGGACACAATAGTGAGCAACACAGGAGCACCTCAGGGGACAGTCCTGTCTCCCTTCCTGTTCACACTCTACACCTCGGACTTCAGATACTGCTCACAGTCGTGCCACCTGCAGAAGTCTTCGGACGACTCTGCCATTGTGGGCTGTATCAGCAAGGGAGGAGGCTGAGTACAGGAGTGTGGTGGACAGTTTTGTGGAGTGGTGTGGACTAAATCATCTGGAACTCACCACCGCAAAGATTAAGGAGTTGGTGGTGGATTTCAGGAAGCAACCGACCCACCCGAAACCAGTCAGCATCAGGGGGACTGAGGTGGACATTGTTGAGGAATACAAGTACCTGGGTGTCCACATAGACAATAAGATGGACTGGACTAAAAACACAGAGGCCCTGTACAAGAAAGATCAGTCGCCTGTATTTTCTACGGAGACTCAGATCTTTCAACGTCTGCAAAACCATGCTGCAGATGTTCTATCACTCGAATATCAATTGTCAACTGGCGGGCCCGCGGGCCACATCCGGCCTGCCAAGGCTGCCCATCGGCCCGCAGAATATTAATGAATTCAGAAAATATGAGGAGGAAAAAAAATTTGTTCCGGTATATCGGATATCTACATTAGCTTAATAACAGCGCCAAAAAGACGATTCATATTTCCTGCCAATCAAGACTGCATTCAATCTGGTCACACGGATACAGGCTAATTTAGTAAGGAAGGGAAAATATTAAACAATAATTAGGCCAAAAGTATCTATACAGTGGTCACCAGCCCGACGATCGACTGGTCGATCTTTGAGACTTTGAGAATTGCCGTCTCTCCTTCCCGGTGATATTGTGGCAACATAGGCTTTGCTACATTGGTGCCCAAACAGGGATCAGGGATGTGGAGACGCAAGGTGATGAGTCGGTGGCAGAAGCGGCGATCGTCACGGTGATCCGCCTGATCTGCCAGACGCAGGAGACTATTTAGCCACAATTGCCACAATGCCACGTTGCGTGGTTTGATCGGGTTCTTGACCAGGAAGGAGAGACCGAAGTTGGGATAATGCGGAACAGTCTTTAATTATAAATTAGGCTCGCCCATTGGCTTCATAAGGAAAATCTTAATATTGTATTTAGTCGGCGTCTTGAGTCGGCCTTGTGTCGGGTCCTGCTGCTCCATCCGTTCCCAGCCTCCAACTGTGGGGACAGTAACCAGGTGTCAAATAAATATGATCAGGCTAATTATACTCATCCCTACAGCTACGTTAATCTCAGGCGTTTTGCCGCTCCTCCGATCTCCTTGTTTCACCCGCCGGCGCTAAACCACGCCCCCCTCGCATCCCACAATTATATATTATTTATACATTGTGCCTGATTAATGTTTGGTTTTAAAAGCGACCAAACAATGTGACCAATGAGATAAGAGAAGAGTACTGATAGGTACTGTGGCAAAAGAGTTTAACCAACGTTTTGGTGAGTTAGACATCATGGATAATATTGCTGCATTCGCTTCAAACCCATTCATGCCCATTGATAGAGAACAGGTAGCAGATAAATTCCATCATGTTTTTGCTTTGCCAAGTGGAGTTGACATGGAGATGGTTAATTTGCAAAATGACAGCTGAAAGACAGATCTAGGGACAGTGACTCATGGGGACTTGTCAGCAGAGAGGAGTTTCCTCTTAGTGCTCATGCATGAGCACTAAGAGTGAGTGCTTACTTTGGATCCACTTACCTCTGTGAAATGGCGTTTTCACAAATGAAAATAATCAAGTCAAAGTATTGGAGTTGCCTTACTGACAGACACCTCACAGACTGGCTGTCTGTAGATATGAGTCAAACTACAAAGCACTCACAGACAGTCACAGCCATCACACTGACTGGTAACATGACTTCTGATGGCATTGTGAAAAGTGATGCTGCATAATATGGAACAAACTGCACTAAACTTAGGCGCAGAGCCCCAAACTTGGACCACAGCCCTTTGGTGGTTGCGGAGAACCTTGACACTGCCTCCCACAGAGGCCGATGCTGTGCCTCCACCCACTGCATCACTGGCTGTAGGTCCCGGTCCTGCTCCTGCTGTTGCCTCCAATCTGCCAGGCCGACGATCTACAGCCCCCAACAGATTACCTCCCCCTGCGGAGTGGTGGCACCGACCTCCTCCTCTTCCCGCAGTTATTTCTCTCTCATTTCTCTCCGATCACAGTACTGACACCCGTCTGATGAGAGCGCATCAGCATTGGTGTGGCTTTCTCCAGCCCTATGCTCTATGGTGAAGTCGAAGGCCTGGAGCTCCTCTAACCATCTGGCGACCTGACCCTCCGGCTCCTTGAAGGTCATGAGCCACTTGAGAGCTGCATGGTCTGTCCTCAATGTAAAGCGGGGGCCACGCAGGTAACAATTAGAAGAATAGAATAGAATAGAACTTTATTTATCCCGAAGGAAATTCTTGTGCCAGGTTACATTTGAAGCGCCTTATAGAAAGCACCAGTGCCAAGTGTTCCCGCCGGGTAACACAGTAGCGCCTAGCCGCCTTGTTGAATGCCCGGCTGAAATAGGCTACTACAAGCACCCCCTCTGGCCCCTCTTGTGAGAGCACGGCTCCCACCCCCACACCACTAGCGTATGTGTCCAATATGAAAGGCAAGGTGGGGTCGGCTGTGGCAAGCACCGGTGCCCCACACAAGGCATGCTGCAGGCTGCTGAATGCCTCATGGCATTGTTCCTCTCCCCCCACCGTGTGGCCCAAAAAGGATACCTCCCTCTGCATAAAGTAGCACTTGGCGGGGTGCAGCTTTAAGCCCGTGGCCCTGACCCTTTCCGGCACCAACCTTAGGGACCCCAGAGCAGCCTCAAAGGAACAGCCATGAGCAAAGATGTCGTCCAGGTGGCGGGGAACACCAGCGAGCACCTGGTCCATTAACCTAGCGAAGGTGGCCGGAGCATTACACAGTCCGAAGCTGAGGACCTTGAACTGCCACAGCCCCCGCCCGGTGCAGAATGCTGTCTTGGGTCTCGCCTCGGGAACAAGCGGCACCTGGTAGTACCCACTGCGGAGGTCCAAGGAGGAGAACCAGGAGGAGCCGGAGACCAGGTCCAGGGACTCATCGATGCGGGTCAGGGGATATGAGTCTTTCTTGGTTACCCCATTCACAGGTCTGTAGTCTGAGCAAAGCCACCAACCGCCCCAACTTCTTGGGAACCATGACGACGGCTGCGGCCCAGGGACTGTCCGAAGGCTCAATGATGTTCAACACCGCTTCATCACAGGCCTCCTGTCGCGCCAGTGGTAGGCGTCGAGGGCAACACTTGATAGGACACGTGTCCCCTGTATCAATGTCATGCTGTGCTAAGTGGGTCATCCCCACCTCCTCGTCACTTCAGGCAAAACTGTTTTGGAACTCCTGCAGCAGCAGCTACCCAGCAGAGCCTGGGGCCCTGGCGCGGCCACGTGTTGTCTGCAGTGACAGCTCGTATTAGCTCAGTCACTTCCGCTACCTTCCTCCGTAGGATTCTCTACTGCAGCTCTCACAGCATGTGGGCTCTCTCTCTGACAGCTCCCCTCGGCCATGCCCCACACATTCTCTTTCCACAGCCATCTCTAAGGCCCTCTGCAAGGTTGGGGGATGCTGCAACTGTACCTGGACACGTAACTCAGTGGGTAGAAGGGCTCTGATGAATTGGTCCCATGCCAGCTCACTCTGCACACCAGGGGGCATGTGTGCAATCTGCCCGAGTACTTTTCACAGATGTGACGGCAGCTGGACGATTGGTGACGCCATGTCTGCTTACCTCCGGAAGCTCGACCGGTGAGTCATTTCTGATTGGAGGAGGAACAGCGCGAAACGCCGCTGAGGGAGTAATGCCCACTTCCATAGCCATCTCTCCGCCAGCCATTCTGAGGTGAAACTTTGCCTCTCCCGAACTCTCTGGCCATGTCCTCTGACCAGCCACATGCTCCTTCTTCCTCGTCACTCCTCTCTTCCCTCTTTAGTCGCGTGCCTCCAAGGTACTCCATGGTGAGACGATAGATAACTCACTGGCAATGTTAGGCTAGTTCTGACAGGATAGCTATTTTCCGTCCGAAGTCACTTCTGACACCAGTGTCACAACTAGCAGAAGTCGGTGTAAAGCTGTTCAGCCGGGAGGTTTGTTTAGTTGTTTATTTCCGACTAACACACGTTGCTCTCATAGATGGCACGACAAACTCACAGAACAGTCAACAGGCAACCAAACCCGGAACAACTCCCCCCCCTCCCCTCACGTCGACTCCACCAATCACCAGCCTGCACACTCAATGGTCTAACATGCAGGCTCATGATTGGCTGAGAGACGGGAGTTATCAATTGACGTGGTACCCAGCCTTTACTGGGTCGCTACAATATCAATAAACAGTTAAACACACAATCATATAACACAGTTGCATCTAACTATGCCCAGATATCTACCTCGCTGGAGATTGTGTGTGTAGCGATCGAGAGGTGGCTTGTTCTTTCCCAAAAAACTGCTTCGAGTGAGTTTGGTGAGGTGGCGTGCTGATGGTACTGTGGTCAGCCTTAAAGGGGAATGTGAATGCCCTTTATCCTCCCAAAGCAAAAACTGAGTGGTTTGCAGGGGGTGGACTGATGTTCTCCTGATAGTTATTCTAGACTGACGCTTAGCTATGAAATCTTTATACTACGTTGCGGCTAGTAGTGTTTAAAGGTAGTAGAGGTACTTTGTCCTCATATTTAGCTCGTCGAGTCTAATAACCGAGTATTACTGCTACAAAACGTGTATCAGAAGCACAGCGCGGAGGCGGCCGCTCAGCATCCTCTCCGTGTCGATCTTATAGGCTAGGTGAGCGCAGATAGGCCCCCAATTCACTCGACCAATGAGCCGAAGTGACGTCAATGGGCGCACTTTTGAGCCACGCCCCCTTTTCTCCCGAATGGAGGGGTGAGGGCGACTTTGTTTGCTAGTTTTCCTGGCTACGACCCCCTGTGAGGCAGGCTCGGCAGAGTGTCTTTCATCTCCATCCTGGGCACAGATGTTTCGCCGTTTCACTGCTGCCTTGATGGAATGTCTTTTCATCTCAGTGGACAACAGGCTCTGGTGGAGATTCCCCATCTCCTGTGGGAGGTGTGATTGGGTTCTTCTGATCTTCATCAGAGATAAGACTTTGGGTGCCTCCTTACCCTTAAATAGGCATATGGTCCCAACCACCAGCTTGGATGGCTGAGGCCCTACACTACATTACCTTTCATCATTATGTGCAATATTGCTAAAATTCTTAATATCATGTACTACCTCTCACCATTATTATCCTTCAATTATTGCCAACTTGTTTTGCAGACCGAATATCTTGCCTATATTTTATATATTTTTATATTCCTTACTCACTGTAAATTTGTACATTTGTAATTTTATGTGTATTATTCTATTGTTTATTGCTCTTATTTTATCTATTATTCTATTGCGATGCAACTTCTAGCAGAAGAATTTCCTTCAGGATCAATAGTTTTATCTGATCTTGTAAAATTATCTTTCATCATGTGCAATATTTCTCATGTGCAATACAACTGCCAACTTGTTTTGCTGACCGAATATCTTGCCAATATATTTATATTTCTCTTAGGCTTACTTACTGTACATTTGTTATTTAATTTTTATTATTCTGTTAATTTATCTTGTTTATTATTCTATTGCTACGCAAATTCTGGCACAAGAATTTCCTTTGGGATCAATAAAGTTTTCTTATATTTTATCTTATCTTGTAGTGGCCAGGGGCTGGCTGGGCCGTGCTAAATATGCATGGGGCGCAAGGATTTATGGGAGGTTAGAAGGTGCATGTGTAGTTCGGTTTAAGGTTCAAAAGTAACGTTTGCGTGTTCAGATCTTAGTGTTATTTTTAGTGTGCTTTGTGTATCTTTAGTTGTTCCTTATGTTGATCATTTATGACATGTTGCGTCACCATTGGGGAAAGGGGTGTTGTCGGGAGTGACCCCCGGTGGGCGAGTGTTCATCTGTGTGTGGTTGTGGGCATGATTAAACGTTGTACTTTGGGTCGTGCAGTGTATGGGACATAGGGCAACATAAAAAGTACTCCCGTCGTCAGTCGTGGTGTTCATTCCATTTGCTCCCTCTATGGCCCTCGCCACGATATGCTTCACTTTACTTGAATAGCTGCTGACAGAAAGCGCAACGCTTTACAATACTCTCTCCCTCTCAGTTGTTGCACAGACAAGTCTTCATTTTGATGTACAAATTGAAAAGGCTCAGCAGAAGACATGTTTATCTTGCTGTAGGGTCAAGAGAATGGGACCAAGTGCAACCATGTGATTATCTACCCAGAATGCATTGCGACAAACAAGGGCCAACAAGAGATTTTATAAAACGAAGACATCAAGATATATTTTTACATCACAATTATATAGCCGATGCCAACACAAATCGAATAAGGCCTACAAGTCTTAATAGTCAGGGTTCCTTTTAACAATATTTCATTTTATACACAACATATTACATAGAAACCATATACCAATTACAGTGTAATGTGTCCTGGATGGGTGTGTCCAATGGGGGCATGTTCAGTGTGGGCCAATAGGAGGTGGTGGTCGCTGACTGCCACCTGACTGACAGCTGGCGTATCTTCTGCTAGGAGAGAGACAGAGAGCAGCTCCTCCTCCTCCTCGTCTTCCCCAACAGGGAGTTGGTCCAACCAGGAGGGGGCTCGGGGGGGGATCGAACCTGCACACCGTTCAGATTCACAAACACAAACACCATTTGTAAATAAAAAGTAGAATACAAAGACGTAATGAAATTATACTGTTCATGATTACAGTTGACATTACATTTGGGAATGGAAACATTGTTTATTTGTTATAATATATATATTTATGTATTTATTTAGATTTTGATTATTTAGCACAAAAATATGTTTAACCTGGGTTTTCCCAGAATCCCGCTGGGGCTGCAGCCAGCTGGCAATCGAGTTGCTGTCGCTCGTGGCCGTGGCCAAACTGGGCATGGTCAACCATGTTTAGTGATTTGTGTGCCCTCCACATTTGGGAGGGGCTTTGGAGGTGGGAAGATGTTAGAGAGTGGGCATGTCCAGAGGGTTTGGACGTCAGGAACCAGGAGGAGTCAGAGAAGTTGGAGGAGCTTAGGCGGTCTGCCCCAATCACTGGTCTCACAGTCTGGCGAAGAGACAGTGATTGGTCCATGTCTTTTCCCCTCCACCTGAAGGACAGTGACAAATTTAACAGGGAATATACACTCACCGGCCACTTTATTAGGTACACCTGTTCAACTGCTCATTAACCGAAATATCAGCCAATCACATGGCAGAAACTCAATGCATTTAGGCATGTAGACATACCTCTCATCTCCTCTCATCATGTGCAATATTCTTAATGTCATGTCCAATAATATTTACACTTCAATTATAACCAAATTGTTTGCGCCGTGGAATATCTTATCTTGCCTACATATTTGTATATTTTAACTGTAAATTTTAAATCTGTTAGTTTATTTTTATTCTGTTTCCAATATTGTTTATTGTACTGTATTTCTATGTAACCTGGCACAAGAATTTCCTTCGGATTAATAAAGTTCTATTCTATTCTTCGTGGCATAGATTCAACAAGGTGCTGGAAACATTCCTCAGAGATTCTTGGTCCATATTGACATGATAGCATCACGCAGTTGCTGCAGATTTGTCGGCTGCACATCCATGATGCAAATCTCCCGTTCCACCGCATCCCAAAGGTGCTCTATTGAACTGAGATCTGGTGATTGTGGAGGCCATTTGAGTATAGTGAACTCATTGTCATGTTCAAGAAACCAGTTTGGAGATGATTTGAGCTTTTGTGACATGGTGCATTATCCTGCTGAAAGTAGCCATCAGAAGATGAGTACACTGTGGTCATAAAGGGACGGACATGGTCAGCAACAATACTCAGGTAGGCTGTGGCATTTAAACGATGCTCAATTGGTACTAAGGAGCCCAAAGTGTGCCAAGAAAATATCCCCCACACCATTACACCACCACCACCAGCCTGAACCGTTGATACAAG
Source organism: Coryphaenoides rupestris (assembly GCA_002895965.2). Taxonomy (NCBI): domain Eukaryota; kingdom Metazoa; phylum Chordata; class Actinopteri; order Gadiformes; family Macrouridae; genus Coryphaenoides; species Coryphaenoides rupestris. The sequence continues at coordinate 202,804 of PIJE02000398.1, read as the reverse complement.
GCAGGATGGATCCATGCTTTCATGTTGTTTACGCCAAATTCTGACCCAACCATCTGCATGTCACAGCAGACCAGGCAATGTTTTTCCAATCTTCTATTGTCCAATTTGTGTGAGCCTGTGCGAATTGTAGCCTCAGTTTCCTGTTCTTAGCTGACAGGAGTGGCACCAGGTGTGGTCTTCTGCTGCTGTAGCCCATCTGCTTCAAGGTTCGACGTGTTGTGCGTTCAGAAATGCTCTTCTGCACACCTCGGTTGTAACGAGTGGTTATTTGAGTTACTGTTGCCTTTCTATCATCTCCAGTCTGTCCATTGACCTCTGGCATCAACAAGGCATTTTCGCCCAGAGAACTGCCGCTCACTGGATATTTTCTCTTTTTCGGACCATTCTCTGTAAACCCTAGAGATGGTTGTGCGTGAAACCTTTGCACCTTTCTTCCCCATTCTGATGCTCGGTTTGAATCTCAGCAGATCGTCTTGACCATGTCTACATGCCTAAATGCATTGAGTTTCTGCCATGTGATTGGCTGATATTTCGGTTAATGAGCAGTTGAACAGGTGTACCTAATAAAGTGGCCGGTGAGTGTATATTCCCTGTTAAATTTGTCACTGTCCTTCAGGTGGAGGGGAAAAGACATGGACCAATCACTGTCTCTTCGCCAGACTGTGAGACCAGTGATTGGGGCAGACCGCCTAAGCTCCTCCAACTTCTCTGACTCCTCCTGGTTCCTGACGTCCCAACCCTCTGGACATGCCCACTCTCTAACATCTTCCCACCTCCAAAGCCCCTCCCAAATGTGGAGGGCACACAAATCACTAAACATGGTTGACCATGCCCAGTTTGGCACGGCCACGAGCGACAGCCAACTCGATTGCAGCTGGCTGCAGCCCCAGCGGGATTCTGGAAACCCAGGTTAAACATATTTTGTGCTAAATAATCAAAATCTAAATAAATACATAAATATATATATTATAACAAATAAACAATGTTTCCATTCCCAAATGTAATGTCAACTGTAATCCATGAACAGTATAATTTCATTACGTCTTTGTATTCTACTTTTTATTTACAAATGGTGTTTGTGTTTGTGAATCTGAAACGGTGTGCAGGTTCGATCCCCCCCGAGCCCCCTCCTGGTTGGACCAACTCCCTGTTGGGGAAGACGAGGAGGAGGGAGGAGCTGCTCTCTGTCTCTCTCCTAGCAGAAGATACGCCAGCTGTCAGTCAGGTGGCAGTCAGCGACCACCACCTCCTATTGCCCACACTGAACATGCCCCCATTGGACACACCCATCCAGGACACATTACACTGTAATTGGTATATGGTTTCTATGTAATATGTTGTGTATAAAATGAAATATTGTTAAAAGGAACCCTGACTATTAAGACTTGTAGGCCTTAATTCGATTTGTGTTGGCATCGGCTATATAATTGTAGATGTAAAAATATATCTTGATGTCTTCGTTTTATAAAATCTCTTTGTGGCCCTTGTTTGTCGCAATGCATTCTGGGTAGATAATCACATGGTTGCACTTGTCCCATTCTCTTGACCCTACAGCAAGATAAACATGTCTTCTGCTGAGCCTTTTCAATTTGTACATCAAAATGAAAGACTTGTCTGTGCAACAATGAGAGGGAGAAGAGTATTGTAAAGCGTTGCGCTTTCTGTCACGCAGCTATTCAAGTTAAAGTGAAGCATATCGTGGCGGGGCCATAGAGGGAGCAAATGGAATGAACACCACGACTGACGACGGGAGACTTTTTATGTTGCCCTATGTCCCATACACTGCACGACCCCAAAGTACAACGTTTAATCATGCCCACAACCACACACAGATGAACACTCGCCCACGGGGGTCACTCCCGACAACACCCCTTTCCCCAATGGTGACGCAACATGTCATAAATGATCAACATAAAGGAACAACTAAAGATACACAAAGGCACACTAAAAATAACACTAAGATCTGAACACGCAAACGTTACTTTTGAACCTTAAACCGAACTACACATGCACCTTCTAACCTCCCATAAATCCTTGCGCCCCATGCATATTAGCACGCCAGCCAGCCCCTGGCCACATCAGATTAAGATAAAATATAAGAAAACTTTATTGATCCCAAAGGAAATTTCTTGTGCCAGAATTTGCGTAGCAATAGAATAATAAACAAGATAAATTAACAGAATAATAAAATTAAATAACAAATGTACAGTAAGTAGCCTAAGAGAAATATAAATATATTGGCAAGATATTCGGTCAGCAAAACAAGTGGCAGTTGTATTGCACATGAGAAATATTGCACATGATGAAAGATAATTTTACAAGATCAGATAAAACTATTGATCCTGAAGGAAATTCTTCTGCTAGAAGTTGCATCGCAATAGAATAATAGATAAAATAGAGCAATAAACAATAGAATAATACACATAAAATTACAAATGTACAAATTTACAGTGAGTAAGGAATATAAAAATATATAAAATATAGGCAGGGATATTCGGTCTGCAAAACAAGTTGGCAATAATTTGAAGGATATAAATGGTGAGAGGTGGTACATGATATAAGAATTTTAGCAATATTGCACATAATGATGAAAAAGGTAAATGTAGTGTAGGGCCTCAGCCATCGCAAGCTGGTGGTTGGGAAAATATGCCTATTTAAGGGTAAGGAGGCACCCAAAGTCTTATCTCTGATGAAGATCAGAAGAACCAATCACACCTCCCACAGGAGATGGGGAATCTCCACCAGACGCCTGTTGTCCACTGAGATGAAAAGACATTCCATCAAGGCAGCAGTGAAACGGCGAACATCTGTGCCCAGGATGGAGATGAAAGACACTCTGCCGAGCCTGCCTCACAGGGGGTCGTAGCCAGGAAAACTAGCAAACAAAGTCGCCCTCACCCCTCCATTCGGGAGAAAAGGGGGCGTGGCTCAAAAGTGCGCCCATTGACGTCACTTCGGCTCATTGGTCGAGTGAATTGGGGGCCTATCTGCGCTCACCTAGCCTATAAGATCGACACGGAGAGGATGCTGAGCGGCCGCCTCCGCGCTGTGCTTCTGATACACGTTTTGTAGCAGTAATACTCGGTTATTAGACTCGACGAGCTAAATATGAGGACAAAGTACCTCTACTACCTTTAAACACTACTAGCCGCAACGTAGTATAAAGATTTCATAGCTAAGCGTCAGTCTAGAATAACTATCAGGAGAACATCAGTCCACCCCCTGCAAACCACTCAGTTTTTGCTTTGGGAGGATAAAGGGCATTCACATTCCCCTTTAAGGCTGACCACAGTACCATCAGCACGCCACCTCACCAAACTCACTCGAAGCAGTTTTTTGGGAAAGAACAAGCCACCTCTCGATCGCTACACACACAATCTCCAGCGAGGTAGATATCTGGGCATAGTTAGATGCAACTGTGTTATATGATTGTGTGTTTAACTGTTTATTGATATTGTAGCGACCCAGTAAAGGCTGGGTACCACGTCAATTGATAACTCCCGTCTCTCAGCCAATCATGAGCCTGCATGTTAGACCATTGAGTGTGCAGGCTGGTGATTGGTGGAGTCGACGTGAGGGGAGGGGGGGGAGTTGTTCCGGGTTTGGTTGCCTGTTGACTGTTCTGTGAGTTTGTCGTGCCATCTATGAGAGCAACGTGTGTTAGTCGGAAATAAACAACTAAACAAACCTCCCGGCTGAACAGCTTTACACCGACTTCTGCTAGTTGTGACACTGGTGTCAGAAGTGACTTCGGACGGAAAATAGCTATCCTGTCAGAACTAGCCTAACATTGCCAGTGAGTTATCTATCGTCTCACCATGGAGTACCTTGGAGGCACGCGACTAAAGAGGGAAGAGAGGAGTGACGAGGAAGAAGGAGCATGTGGCTGGTCAGAGGACATGGCCAGAGAGTTCGGGAGAGGCAAAGTTTCACCTCAGAATGGCTGGCGGAGAGATGGCTATGGAAGTGGGCATTACTCCCTCAGCGGCGTTTCGCGCTGTTCCTCCTCCAATCAGAAATGACTCACCGGTCGAGCTTCCGGAGGTAAGCAGACATGGCGTCACCAATCGTCCAGCTGCCGTCACATCTGTGAAAAGTACTCGGGCAGATTGCACACATGCCCCCTGGTGTGCAGAGTGAGCTGGCATGGGACCAATTCATCAGAGCCCTTCTACCCACTGAGTTACGTGTCCAGGTACAGTTGCAGCATCCCCTAACCTTGCAGAGGGCCTTAGAGATGGCTGTGGAAAGAGAATGTGTGGGGCATGGCCGAGGGGAGCTGTCAGAGAGAGAGCCCACATGCTGTGAGAGCTGCAGTAGAGAATCCTACGGAGGAAGGTAGCGGAAGTGACTGAGCTAATACAGAGAATGGTCCGAAAAAGAGAAAATATCCAGTGAGCGGCAGTTCTCTGGGCGAAAATGCCTTGTTGATGCCAGAGGTCAATGGACAGACTGGAGATGATAGAAAGGCAACAGTAACTCAAATAACCACTCGTTACAACCGAGGTGTGCAGAAGAGCATTTCTGAACGCACAACACGTCGAACCTTGAAGCAGATGGGCTACAGCAGCAGAAGACCACACCGGGTGCCACTCCTGTCAGCTAAGAACAGGAAACTGAGGCTACAATTCGCACAGGCTCACACAAATTGGACAATAGAAGATTGGAAAAACATTGCCTGGTCTGCTGTGACATGCAGATGGTTGGGTCAGAATTTGGCGTAAACAACATGAAAGCATGGATCCATCCTGCCTTGTATCAACGGTTCAGGCTGGTGGTGGTGGTGTAATGGTGTGGGGGATATTTTCTTGGCACACTTTGGGCTCCTTAGTACCAATTGAGCATCGTTTAAATGCCACAGCCTACCTGAGTATTGTTGCTGACCATGTCCGTCCCTTTATGACCACAGTGTACTCATCTTCTGATGGCTACTTTCAGCAGGATAATGCACCATGTCACAAAGCTCAAATCATCTCAAACTGGTTTCTTGAACATGACAATGAGTTCACTATACTCAAATGGCCTCCACAATCACCAGATCTCAGTTCAATAGAGCACCTTTGGGATGCGGTGGAACGGGAGATTTGCATCATGGATGTGCAGCCGACAAATCTGCAGCAACTGCGTGATGCTATCATGTCAATATGGACCAAAATCTCTGAGGAATGTTTCCAGCACCTTGTTGAATCTATGCCACGAAGAATAGAATAGAACTTTATTAATCCCGAAGGAAATTCTTGTGCCAGGTTACATAGAAATACAGTACAATAAAACAATATGGAAAACAGAATAAAAATAAACTAACAGATTTAAAAATTTACAGTTAAAATATACAAATATGTAGGCAAGATAAGATATTCCCACGGCGCAAACAATTTGGTATAATTGAAGTGTAATATTATTGGACATGACATTAAGAATATTGCACATGATGAGAGGAGATGAGAGGTAGTGTTATAGATAATATTTATAGACAACATAATAATAATATAGCACATGATAGAGTATTGCACATGATGTTGGACAGTAATATTAATAATATTGCACATAATACTGAGGAAAGTGTACATGCTGTTGAGAGGTAATATTGCACATTATATTGTTGTGTTCATTGTCTTGTATTTCCACTGTCCCTCCCACAGAGGGGGGAGAGTTATAGAGTTTGACGGCCACAGGCCGTTGTCCATAATACTGAGTAGTTTACTCAGCATCCTCCTCTCCGAGACCTCTACCAAAGACTCCAATTCCACTCCCAGGACAGAACCCACTTTCCTGATGAGCTTATTGAGTGTTAGCGTCGGCTGCATTCACCCTGCTACCCCAGCACACAACAGCGTAGAAGATAACGCTGACCACCATAGAGTGATAGAACACCTGCAGCATGGTTTTGCAGACATTGAAAGATCTGAGTCTCCATAGGAAAGGAGGGTGGAGAGGAGCCACATCGTCAAAACTGTTGAAGAACAGGTTTAACTCATCGTTTCCCTCCATCCCCTGGATTCTCTTTGCTCCATGGCCAGTGATGGTTCTCATGCCACTCCACACCTCCCTGAGGTTCTTCTGTTGAAGCTTCCTCTCAAGCTTTCTTCTGTAGCTCTCCTTGCCCTCTGTGATCTTTTCCCTCAGTTCTCTCTCCACCTTCTTCATCTCATCCTTGTCGCCACTCCTGAAGGCCGCTTCCTTCCTGTTCAGTGATGCCTTGATGTCTTTAGTCACCCAGGGTTTGTTGTTGGGGAAGCAGTGCACAGTCTTAGTCGGGATAACACAGTCTGTGCAGTAATTTACATAGTCCGTTATGCAGCCTGTGAGTCCGTCTATGTCCTGCCCATGTCCATCACAGAGAACATCCCAGTCTGTCATCTCCAAACAGCCCTGGAGAGTTCTGGTGACCACTGGTTGCCTCTGAACTGCAGGTTTATAGAGGGGCCTTAGGTAGACCAGGTTGTGATCTGATCTGCCCAGAGGGGGGAGAGCTGTGGAGCTGTATGCATCCTTAACATTGGCATACAGCAGGTCCAGTGTTTTATTTTCCATGGTTTTGCAGTCCACAAACTGTTTGAATGTGGGCAGGGTTGATGTCAGAGTGACATGGTTAAAATCACCCGATATTGATATGAACACGCTTGGATGCAGAGTCTGTAGATGCGCGGTCACGGAGTTGATGACGTCAGCAGCCCGCGATGCATTAGCCGCGGGAGGAATGTAGTCGACAATAACAATGGCCTGGGTAAACTCTCTGGGCAGGTAATATGGATGGAGACTCGCTGCAGTTCGATGTCCGGGCTGCACACACGTTCCTTCACTGTAACGTGTCCAGGGTTGCACCATCTGTTGTTCACGTGAACAGCGACTCCCCCTCCTTTCTTCTTGCCGCTTTCGTTGCAACTCCTGTCCGCCTGCACCAGCTGAAAGCAGGCTAAGTCCACTACAGTGTCCGGAACATTGTCGTGCAGCCATGTCTCTGAGAAGCACATAACAGAGCCCTCCCGAAACACACTCTCGCTCCTTGTGAGTGATGTTAACTCATCCATCTTGTTCACCAGAGATCGTACGTTCCCCATGACGATGGACGGGAGATACGGTCGATAACTTCTCTTCTTTAGCCGTCTTCTCCTCCCGGCCCTGCAGCCCCGGTATTTCCTCCTCAGCTCCCTGGGGATGTCGGTCTCTCGCCGGCCCCACCACACAGTCGGCGGTTCAGCAGCTGATCTCTTGTGTACACAATGGAGCCCCGCGGCGCGTCCGTGTCCGCCATGCCGGGCGTCGGGCACAGTAAATGTACAATAAAAATAGCGACTAAAAACAGAGAAAGATGTACAAATAACTGATCTTACTAATTAAATAACAATAATTATAAAAGAAGTAGATAAAGATATAAAAAAAGTTTAAAAAGTACAAGATCGCTAGGAGCAACTCAGGCAGGCAGCCGCCCGAGACCGCGCCGGAAGAGGCAGTTCTGAAGGCAAAAGGGGGTCCAACCCGGTACTAGCAAGGTGTACCTAATAAAGTGGCCGGTGACTTACACAGACTGTTGGAAGAATGGGGAAGAACCATGGTGGAGGCGTCTGCCGCTTGATCAACAACAACTGGTGTACTGACATCCAGGCCCTTTCACAACACTGCTCACCTAACCTGGAACTACTGCCAATCAAGCTTCGCCCTTTTTATCTACTGAGGGAAATCTCTGCTATTCTCATGGCAGCGGTGTACATTCAACCACTAGCAGACGATGCTAACGCTGCATTGAGCGAACTCTATAGTGAGATTAGCAAACTTCTGAATCGCTACCCGAAGGCAGTCCCCATCATTGCGGGCGACTTCAACCACTGCAACGTAAAGAAGGTAATGCCAAATTATTATTACACACATCTCCTGTCCGACAAGAAATGGAAGGAATCTTGACCACACCACGATAGGTCACGCTTATGAGGCTATGCAACGACCGGCTTTCGGCAGGTTAGACCACGACTCTGTGCTCCTATTTCCTGTTTACAAATAGAAGTGGAAAACCACGCCCACAGCAGTGAGAACAGTGTGATGCTGGGCAGATGACTACAGACAATGGCTGCGGGGCAGTCTGGAAATCACTGACTGCCATCACCGACGGCAAGGGGAACCCAGGGGGAGTCACCAACACTGACCCATCCCTACCAGAGGGGTTGAACTTGTTTTATGCTCGCTTTGACAGAGACAACTCTGAGCCAACCACCAAAATGGCCAACCATCCTGAGGACTACGTACTGCAGTCCGAAGACCTTCAGGAGGGTGAAAGCTCACTCACTACAGAGTACCAAACTGCCTCTGGAAGCAACATCAGCACAAGAACTGTGCGTCGGGAGTTTCATGGAATGGGTTTCCATGGCCGATCAGCTGCACACACGCCTCACATCACCATGCGGAGTGGTGTAAAGCGCGCCGCAACTCCACTGTTCCACTCTGGAGCAGTGGAAATGTGTTCTTTGGAGTGATGAATCACGCTTCACTATCTGGCAGTCTGAAGGACGAATCTGGGTTTGGCAGATGCCAGGAGAACATTGCCTTCCGGAATGCATAATGCCTACTGTAAAGTTTGGTGGAGGAGGGATAATGGTCTGGGGCTGTTTCTCAGGGTTTGGGCTAGGCCCCTTAGTTCCAGTGAAGGGTATGCTTAATGCTACAGGATATGAAGACATCTTAGCCAATTTGGCGCTTCCAACTTTGTGGCAACAGTTTGGGGAAGGCCCTTTGCTGTTCCACAGACTGTGCCCCTGTGCACAAAGCAAGGTCCATAAAGACATGGTTAGATGAGTTTGGTGTGGAGGAACTCGATTGGCCTGCACAGAGCCCTGACCTCAACCCCAAAGAACAAATTTGGCAGGAATTAGAACGCCGATTGCGAGCCAGGCCCTCTCGTCAAACATCAATGTCTTTCCCCCGAGGTTCTGGATCCGCTACCACAACATCGACGCCTTCTGCCTCTCACCTGCCGGTTTTTGTGTGTGTGATCTCTGCACAGCTGGGAGATGGCAGCCGATGATGCACTCCGCTGTCTTCACCACCCTCTGGAGTGCATTGCGATAAGAAACGGAGCAGCTGCCGAATCAGGCAGTAATGCAGCCAGAGATGATGCTTTCAATGGAACACCTGTAAAAGGTTGTGAAACTTTCTGCAGACATGCCAAACTTCTTGAGTCTCCTCAGAAAATAAAGGTGCTTTTGGGCATATTTTAGAGCCCAGTTCGCTTGCCTGGACCAGGTGAGGGCATCTTTGATGAACAGACAGAGGAAATTGAAGCAGGAAACTTTCTCCACTTCATCTCCATCGATGTGTAAGGGGTCATGACCACCCCCCCTGTCGCTTCCTTAAGTCCACGATCATATCCTTAGTCTTGCTGAAGTTGAGAGAGAGGTTGTTGGCCCTGGAACCATGTTGCCAAGTCCCTGACCTGTTCTGTTGGCGGCCTCATCATTGTTGGTGATGAGACCCAGGATGATGTTGTTGTCTGCAAACTTGAGTTGGAGCCGTGTGTGGCTACAAAATCATACATGTACAGGACGTACAGGAGTGGACTGAGGGGCTCCGGTGCTCAGGGTCAGTACAGAGGAGGTGAGACTGCCCATTCTCACCACCTGGAGTCTTCCCGTCAGGAAGTCCAGGATCCAGTTGCAAAGGGAGGTGTTTAACCCCAGGCTCCTGAGCTTGAGAAAGAGCTTAGCGGGCACAATAGTGTTGAATGCTGGGCTGTAATCTATGAATAGCATTCTCACGTATGCAGGTGGGATAGTGTACTGTACAGCGGTGTGTACTGTCAGGGCGAGGGCATCGTCTGTTGGGATGGTATGTAAATTGAAGGTGGTCCAAGATGTCAGGAAGGGTGGAGCAGATGTGGGTTCTGACCAGCTGCTCAAGGCACTTCATGATGATGATGGAGGTCAGTGCTACAGGCCGGTAGTCATTCAGGCAGGTGATGGAAGGTTTCTAATCTACGGGGACAATGGTGGTCTGTTTGAAGCAGGTGGGGACTGCAGACTGGTACAGGGATAGGCTGAATATAGAGGTGAATACCCTCTGAGGACACAGCCTGGAATGCCGTCTGGCCCTGGAGACATCCATGGGTTTATTCTTTGATGAGCACTCCTCATGTCAGCCGTGGTTAGGGACAGAGTGCAGTCGTTTTGGTCCTCAGCTTGCCTCGCTGTAGGAATGGTGTTGCTCACCTCAAACCGTGCATAGAAAGTGTTCAGAGGAGAGAGGCGGTGGGCTGGGCATCACTGCTATTTCTGCCTTTATAGTCTGTGATGGCTCGCAATCCACACCACATGCATCTGGGGTCAGAGCTATGGTAGTTAAACTCCAACTTGTCCCTGTAGGCACTTTTGGCATCTCTGAAGATCATATCTGGATCTCAAGGCCTTCGGGTGCCCAGAGCTGTAGGCAGAGGACAATGCTTTTAGATTAGCAGAGACACCGCCATTAACCCAGGGCTTTTGGTTGGGGAAAGTCCTAACATTGACCTTCAAGATGACATAATTGACACACTTGGAGATGTAGTCTGTGACAGAGTCTGTGTATTCATCAACGTCCCCATTCACTGCAACACAGAACATCTACCAGTCTGTGATTTCAAAACAGTTCCGTCGAGTGGTTCCTTACTCTAGCGTTGAACTGCCCGATAGACCAGTTTTTCCTATTTTAGTCGTTGTCTGTCGGTTCCCCAATTTCTCTTGCTCAGTGAGAGAAGTGACCTCTAGCTTGGATTTTAAATCTGGGCTGGAATGGTGTCAGGGCTGTTGTAATGCACGTGTGTAGGTGCTCATTGGTGTGCCTGGAACAATATTTAGTTTTAATAAAGTTAATTGTGGAGAAAGCTGCCTCACAACTAAGTGGAGCCGAACATGGTCAGGATGTACAGGGCTGCGTGATGGTGTTTACAGAGACATGGCTGGACCCTATGCTACCCGACTGGGCCATTGTCCCGGGCTGGTTTCTCCATCTGCCAGCAGCACAGAACTTGGGAGTCAGGTAAACACAGGGGCAGAGGGGTATGCTTTATGTTTAATGCTCATTTTTCAAAAGCTCTCCGTTATCTTTTTTATTTGTTCATGCAGCCCTTATTTTACTTGAAATTACAAAATAACATGTATTTATTTTTACAGCACATATTATTTCCAATCCCTCCAGTTCAATGTGAAAACTGACAAATATTGTAAATATTATTGAATTGTACTTCTGATTTGTTCTGAAATCAGAAGACTTCTGAAGAAGCATACCGAGGCCTAGTCTGCCTTGTTAGTGCCTTGCTCTACCTACTGATCTACACAGGGAATAGAACCCCTAATCCTGCAGTGTTTGTGCCTTGCTCTACCTATTGATCTACACAGGAAATAGAATCCCCAACCTTACTTGAGTGTTGTTGGTGAGGGGGTGTGGCTTCGGTCCCTGGTCCTGCCCAACGATCCACAGGAGTGGCAGCAGAGCCCCGGCTGGGGGCAGCGACTGTTGCTACAGCGACAGAGGGAGCGGTGGCGAAGGTCTGGATAGGGTTTGAATGTCTTATTGTTATTCGAACATTTCTTATATACTGTATATTCATTACATTATATATTATACATATAATGATGTTATTAAGAGTTATCAAGCATCATGTTCTTATAATGATACATTATGTGTGTATATTATGGGGGCACAGAAAAGCCCAGGTAGGTATGGATGAAAATGACTCCAGAAGTGTTGCACACCTTGATAGTCCTTATAAGGGTATATGGGTATGAGAGAAGTAGAGAGAAGTGAGAGTAAATTTAACCCCTACCAGTGAGATACGCAGTTGTCTTGGTAACTGGTAGTGAGCCGTCACTAGGAATGGCCAACAGTTCCTCTGTTGTCAAGGCCCCCTCGTCTCCGTTGGCACGGCAACACAGAGAGGTGGTTGCTGGGAGCGACAGGAAACACAGCTCTTTGTCTGTCAGCAACTCGCTAAGGACTAGGGATGAAAAAATACCTATGATATCACACATAACATGTCCTTCTGTTCCACACTTTCACACCATTATTATACATCTACATAAATACATAAACAGTATATATACACCTAGGGGTGGCACGGTTCATGAAAAAAACCGAAAACCGTTCGGTTGGCTTGTCTCGGTTCGGAGGATGTGTGCGTTGTACGGTTCGATGGTTCATGGCATGCGCAGCCTTGTGACCGTATGTGACCTCAGACAGTGTGTTTCCCTTTTGCGCGAAAGAAGAGGTGTAGAGTGTGGAGTAGGGGTTGCACGACTTCTAATTTTTTTGAAAAAACCAGACAGAACAAACAGCCACTCGAAATCGCTAAACATATGCTAAATATATCCCGAGTATACTTCATATAAAGGGGGGGGCGGAGGGGTGCTCCGTTCATTCACGGTTCTGATGGGGGAGGGGGGGGGGGGGGGGGGGGAGGGGCTCCGTTACTTCGCAGTTCTGATCCGGGAGGGGGGGGGGGTGGATATCGCTGGATATTGGTGGGGACATGTCCCCAGCGTCCCCACTACATTCTGTTATCATTAGGGTTGGGTATCGTTTAGATTTTTCCGATACCGGTGCCAAAACGATACTTCTTTAAAATAAAGAGCAAACAATAACGTTAAAGAATGTCTTTTTTTTTTATTGCCAAGGCAAAACCATTGAACAATATATTAACTCTTAAAGTAACAGTTTAAATTAGAATTACAATTAAATACAAAACACTATTAAACATTACTAATAAATATTAAATTAACAATATCAACAAATAACAATTTTACAATAAATAAGTTACAGTACTACTACTAATAATAAATAACAGCAAACAAAGCAAGTGAAAACTACTCTACACTACTCCACACAATCAACAATTTTTCGATGAAAACCCACTAAACACGATCAGAACCCGCTAAACACGATGTAAACAAGCTTGAATCCTCTGTCTCCTCCTGCCACTCCTCCTACAACTCTTTTGCGCAACTCTTCCGCGCAACCCCTTCGGGTTTACCGAAGGGGATTTTTTGATAGACGATTTTTTTTGATAGACGAAATGTGATGTGAAGTGTATACGTCATTATAAATATATAGATTCATACTTTTCATCTTCCTTTATTCCATGCTACATTACAAGCAGACACACCAGGACTGTCAGTCTCACCGTCTCTGTTGCAGAGGGTCCCAGGGGGTCTAGTGGGCCCAGGCTGGGGGGTGGGGGTCCCAGGTGGCAGCAGATCTAACTGGGGCCCCGTGGAGCGTGTCAGGCCCCTGGGGGCCTGACGCCATTGTTCAAAGTCAGCAATGTAGGCATCCAGCGCCGCAGATGCAGAGGGAAACTCCTGCAGACAAGATCAACTCAACACGATCAACCAGACAGTCAATTAACGAGGCATCTTATCTTAAGATGCAGGCAGCTCTGCAAAGATATGCTTTGTGTCTCAGGCTGGCAACATTCGCAAACATGAATGTAAATCCAGCTTTACTAAGACCTGGGGCCTATTTCAAGAAGCCGGATTTCGTAGTCAGAATTTGGGGAATGCCGGTTTCAGATACCAAGCTTAGACTGATCTCAGTTCAGTTACTGTGCCCACTCATGTTGTGAGCCTAACATGGAGCAAACCTGGTTGCTGGCAGGTGAGCTCTGAGATAACTCCGCCCACTTTCTATCATCTCATAGATAATGGCAATGAACAAGTTGATATAGTCTTATCCAAAATGTTTGTAATCCAAGGCGCATCGTTTTCCTTCTTGTTAGTATTTCAATCAAACAACAATCAAAACATAATGTGAAGCTTCTAGATTGAAGTGATATGCGATTTCTAATAGCCCTCTCTTCACTTTCCACACTTGAAAACCGTACCCACGCCTGCTACATTTAAGCAGTGATTTATTTTCTTAAAACTTCTCAATGACGGCACAATGGCTTGTCACTTTGTAAAATTTTGGAGTGAAGATCATACTTGTCAGCGACACTGCTTGCAGTGCCACGGTGGCACCGTAGCCGAGCCGTGGGGTCTATGGTGCCACTGGGTCCAGTGGTGCCATACCCGAGCCGAGGTACTCCAGCGGTGAGTACTATTGGGGTCTGTAGTCTATTTGGCATGTTGCGAGATGGCCCAATATAGCCCCACCGGAGACTAAACCAAGATTACGATTATTCATAATAAACTCTAATTAGATAGTTTTGCATTGCAAAAGTTTTGTTATTTTTATGACCAATTAAATAATACTTTTTGGCTAGAAGATGGCTTTTGAAGATGCACATGAACACGCATCTTTCAGATTGAACCTAACCAAGATTTAATTAACTAGTTCCCGCAAGTTTAAAATCTGCTTTTGTGAAATGGAAAGCCGGGTTAAGAAGGGGCTCGCCTGAGTCAGAGTTCTGGTTCAAACTTAAGCCAATCCTAACCTGCAATGTGAAATAGAGCCCCGGGGTCTCATTTATAAAATAGCACATAGGATCCATACTGAAAACGGTTTGTGCACATAAAATCCCAAAACGCAGGCAATGTGGTGAGGGTGGGCGGTGAGTCGGGTCAGGCTTAGGGTAAGGTCAGGGGTCATCGCTGCTCACCCGGTCTCCACAGCGGACGGTGTGGGGGGCCAGATGAGGGGGGGGCAGGTGTCCACTGCAGGACATCAACGTGGTGACGGTGGACTCTGGAGGCAGAGGCCCGTCCCAAGCATCCTGGAGAACACTGAGGTTAAAGTTCAGCCGCTCACTACCTCATACACTATTTCATCATTGATCTTCCAGGGGACACGTGCCATTTGGTCTCCTAAATATTAAATACACGTGTTGAACTTATTGGTTGCTAGGCATAGCGAGGATAAGTATGTAGCGAAGTGTGAATAAATTATAGCACTATGTGGTTACCATATAACTATGCAACATAATATAGGGATGTATAGTATACACATATCGTGAAATGTCGTAATAACTGTACATATGTGTGTGGATAAGTATATTATGTAAGGTAATGTGGTTACACAATACCGTTGTGTAAATAACACCAGCCTTTAGGACGCTACTTGGGTGGATCTATCGACAATGAACTATCGATAGTCCGTAATTCATTTGTAACCTACGAAAGAACAACTGGGGAATCTATTGTTGTTGTTGTTGTTGTTGTTGTTGTTGTTGTTGTGGTTTTTTGGTGAAGTGCGCGCGGACGTGTTTCGTGTGAGAATACAAACCAGAGCGCCGCGCGCCGTGGTCGGTCCGCAGCGAGCCGGCTCGCGTTTACTTTTTAAACCAAGAACGGAAGTCACGTGGGTTTTAGAACGGAAAAACAAGCCAGGGAAGTGTCAAAGTAAAAGTACTCGTGCGACGCGTTGTTATCGAAACTGAACTCGGATCTGCAGGTGAAAAAGTTCTGAAATACAAATACAATTCAATTCCATTTTCAATTGAATTTGAATTAAATTAAATGTTATTTGTATAGCCCTTAATCACAAGACAGTCTCAAAGGGCTTTACAGGCCAGATTATTATGGGCCAAAAGTGATTTATGACACTCAAACTCAAACTGGCAGCATTATCAAATAATACATTGTGATAAAAACAGGAGAATTTTTTTTTTTATTGATCAATATGGAAAAGAAATCTTGATCATATTTTTTGCCATATCGCCCTGCCCTAGCTGAACAAAGCTGACCCCCCCATAGGTGACCCCCCATATAGCTGAACATAGCTGACCCCCCTACAGGTGACCCCCCATATAGCTGAACATAGCTGACCCCCCTACAGGTGACCCCCCCGCCATATAGCTGGAACATAGCTGACCCCCTACAGGTTGACCCCCCATATAGCAGAACATAGCTGACCCCCCTACAGGTGACCCCCCAATATAGCTGAACATAGCTGGACCCCCCTACAGGTGACCCCCCAAAAAGTAACAGAACATAGCTGACCCCCTACAGGTGACCCCCCCCCATATTAGCTGAAACATAGCTGACCCCCCATAGATGACAACCATATTAGCAGAACATAGCTGACCCCCCTATAGGTGACCCCCCATATGGCAGACCATAGCTGACCCCCACATCGCTGACCCCCCTATAGGTGATATTGGTGAAATACAAGCTACAATACCGCCGATACGCAGGCTAGGGCAGTAGTGATATATTTTAGGTACTACTGCTTTTGCTTCATTTCTTTTTTAGTTCAGTAACATGTATAAATACTTGCCTATGTGGAAGCTGCAGCAGCAGAGGTCGTTACCCACCACCGCTCATAGAAGCAACATTATGAAGTGTTTTGACCTGATGTTCAGCTCAAGAGGGCCACTGCTACTCTAGCTCTAACTAACTCTAACATGGAGCTAATCACTGGGTTTGAAGCATCGGATGTGCAGAACTACCGATATGGGGCTCAGCTATGTTCTGCTATATGGGGGTCAGCTATGTTCTGCTATATGAGGCTCAGCTATGTTCTGCTATATGAGGCTCAGCTATGTTCTGCTATATGGGGGGGTCACCTATAGGGGGGCTCAGCTATGTTCTGCTATATGAGGCTCAGCTATGTTCTGCTATATGGGGGGGGTCACCTATAGGGGGGCTCAGCTATGTTCTGCTATATGGGGGGGGGTCACCTATAGGGGGGCTCAGCTATGTTCTGCTATATGAGGCTCAGCTATGTTCTGCTATATGTGGGTCAGCTATGTTCTGCTATATGGGGCTCAGCTATGTTCTGCTATATGGTTGTCATCTATGGGGGGTCAGCTATGTTCTGCTATATGGGGGGTAACCTGTAGGGGGGTCAGCTATGTTCAGCTATATGGGGGGTCACCTATGGGGGGGTCAGCTTTGTTCAGCTAGGGCCGGGGCGATATGGCAAAAAATATGATCAAGATTTATTTTCCATATTGATCAATTTAATTTTTTTAATCCAATTTTTATCACAATATATTATTTGATAATGCTGCCAGTTTGAGTATCCTGATATTGACTGAAGCCTTCATTAGTTAAACTTTAGAACATAGTTTATTAATAAAAATAGAAAACATTTAACTTTGCAAACATGCTGTATCTGCCTTAGCAAAACAATACAAGTTCACTTGCCTTGTAAATAATAAAAATAATAGAAATAAAATTCAAAGCTGTGACTACCTACCACAAATTCACATATATCACATCTTTGTAGAAGTACAACCAAGACAAAAAGTGTTAACAAGTGGATCACAAAGGCCCTGTATATTTAAGTACAACTGTTAGTTAAAATAAAGTAATGTAGAGGACTCATAACATAATTTACCATACGGCATTCTACACGCAGTGTTATGGTTTACCTGTCGGTGTTGAGAGAGACCATGCCTTTAAGAGGAGTGACGTAACAATGATCGCTGTGTTGTGATCGGCTGTGCCAATTGAATATGTAAGCCAACAGAGTTGGCTTACTCGATAAATGACACGCGAGTTTGTGTCTTGTGAGAAATAGTAAAAAAAGAATTATGAACTGGTTTATATCTTAAATGTTTTAGAGGTTGACATCTGAAAGTTCAAAATGTAAACATTTGTTTGGAATAACGAAGTAACAGCGAACGAAGGACAGAGAGAAGGGTCGCCACACACTTTGGATAGGTAAGATGCAGGGTGTAGTAGTAAGCCAGCAGATAAAGCAGACCTTCACAAAGGTCTCTGGCAGACAGGTAGGGCGCTCGATAAGAGAACACCCTATTTCCTGCTTAGATTTTATTAACGTTTGGAATTAATGGAAGGCCAGCCCCTGAAGACCGGAGGGGCCGAGAAGGACAATAGGGAAGGTCCTTCAGGGACGATGGTGTAGACCCAGGCAGGATCTTGTAGGTAAGAAGTAGCACCTTAAAATCTTATCTGACGTTTATTGGGAGCCAGTGGAGGGAAGTGAGAATAGGAGTAATGTGGTCAAACTTCCTAGTTCTCGTTAGAAGTCTAGCAGCAGGAGACTTTTCGCAGTGGAGCTTGGTAAGCCAGAGAACAGTGAATTAATCCATACAGTAATTCAGTCTGGATGATATAAATACATGGATGTCTCTGCATCCCTGGCAGATAACATTGGTCTAATCTTAGCAATATTTCTAAGATGAAAGAATGCAGACCGGTGGTTCCATACGGCACAGACCGGTGGGTCCATACGGCACAGTCCAGATTGGCTATAAGGTGAAGGCTGGTCAGCCTGCGCCACTCTTAGCTCAGTCCCCGCTGGCTTGTGAGCACCGACTCTCGATGTTTTGCCATGGTCGTAAAGCCTGTCTATCTATATAGTAGTGATCGAGACAGGAATGTTAGTCTAGAATCTAAAACAGTTTATTGCGACACGGTGCTCTTGGCAGTGATACCTAAACTGAAAGCACTTGGACCCTGTAGGCGTCACCTAATGACGGAACTGTTCGCACCTGTGTGTGGGAGCACAGACAACCCCACCTGTGTGTGGGAGCACACAGGTGGGGTTGTCTGCACTTAGGGGTGACGAAAGCCTCTGACGCCCCAACCGCGGAAAGAAAGGGGTCCGGGAGCCGCCTTTGTATGGAAATAAATCTGTTCCACCAGATTTTGAAATTTAAAAGCCATTGAATTTATAGCACTGAATTTCTTTGCATTGAAATTATGTATCTGAAATTTTTGCCTTTGAATTCAACTCTTCATTCACTAAAATTTTCAATAAGTTGTTTTCACTTGTATTTTTCAATGTTCACAAATTCAGTACTAAAAAATTAAAATAACATATATTCAAGTTGCTCAAATTCAATAGGTCAAATTCAGATCCCAAAATTCGAGTTAAAAAAATTCTGATACAAAAATTAAAGTATTAAAAAATTCAAATAATATATATTCAAGTTGCTCAAATTCGATAGGCCAAATTCAGATGCTAAAATTCGAGGTAAAAAATTCAGAGTCAACATCCGGGATACCTTTGGATACCAAGGATAAGCAATCGATTCTGCATCAACTCAAACCAACATCCACCAATCAAGTTACGCTCCATTGGTCATGTGGCGCAGATGCTTGAATGTTGGAATGTTGGAAATCACCGGAAGGTTGTCAGCTATGGCAACCGACGATGGCACTTCGGTGAGTGTATTAACTCTTTTATTTGTCTTTTGTGTCCTTTGTATTCGCAAGATTCAGTAACAGGTAATACCTGACAGGTCACGCATTAACAGAATTTATTGGACAGTATCTACGTGGAACTTCTAATGAAGTGGCGTTCGTTAAAGTTTTGTTAGCATAACGTTAGCTAACGGTTGCTAACGCCTCCTACACACTAGAGCAGGGAGTTGGCTGGTTGTAAAGACTATATAAATGTATCTACTTGTTATCATATTACATCATTGCCTCTGCATTCATAATAACTAAATAATTAATTATAATAATTAACTATTTGATGATGACAATTTGATAAGATTTTTTAATAGAATTAAAAAAATATGCCTATGTAGAAATGAATGTTATATTGTTATGATTTTAGCATCTAATTATTAAAAATGCTGCAGTAAAACAACATGTAAAACGTGCACTAGACTCTAGTGCACGTGTCAAACTCAAGGCCATTTTATGTGGCCCGCGCGAGCTTGCAAAGAATTGCACAATTTAATGGCAGCAGTTATCAGCGTATTCTTGTACGAGTCTCTAATTATCTGTGATGATTTTCACAGATAATTCAATCAATGGCTTTTAAATTTCAAAATCAGATTTACTTCCATACATCGTTCACAAAAGGGGGAATTTTTTTATGTCATCAGCTAATTATAATGCCTAAGTGGATTGTGAAGCCCCTGTTTCAGCTCAAATTTGAACACTGAGATGGTGCTTTTTCAGAGAAGAGTATCCAAGAGCTATCCAACCGAAACACACAGGGAAACAAGTTCATACCACTATATTTGTTATCATTGGCTCAAAAGCAGAGGCAATTGGGTTTTCGACTTTGTCCGTGGTTCTTTGTTTTTCATAAAAACTCCCCAACGCCATTGCATCAACACTAGTCTGAAGTCCAGTGCTACAGCCTACCTCTGTGCCATACTCTGCCTTAACCAATCTGGTGACGTAAGCACTGGCATCAACAAAGATGGCGGCCCACTAGGTTCCAACGACAACCTAAAGACGTATTAATACATACATTTTCTTTAACACGGCTTACTTCTATAATGTAATTTTTATTTTATTTTTATTTTATTGTGAAGTTTGACATGTGTGTCTATTGTGCTGGTTCATCTCCACTTGAAGCCCTCGGTTTTGAATGCTTCAGTAAACCGACTGCTCCTCCAGTTGCTGCTTGTGGTCACTGGATGCTGCATGTCAAAACTATCCTAACTAACTAGGAACTAACTATATTCAACATAGTCTGTCGACCATTGAACCTTCGCAGGCACAAATAATGCCCAAACCTAATGAATGTCATGTCCTCTCTCCTTTCATCCACAGGGGGAGATGGCAAAACGACATGTTTTTTAGCTGCTGTCACCATAGGAACGGCGATACACATTTTGGTTCCTCTTTCGGTACCTGACCAGTGTCCACTTGCACTGAGCTCAAACAAGAGGGGGGGTTTGGCAGAGGAACACCGTGATCCACCAAAGGCCGTTCTGGTGTGGTTACATCCACACGACATCTGGGTTGACTTCAGCGACTGCGCCAAACACTTCAACATCAGTAGCTGTCAGCTGACCTACAACAGAGAGCTGTACAACCAATCCGATGCGGTTATCGTTTTTCACACAAAAAAATTATCTTTGGCCCCGCCCACCTTTCCAGGTTTCACATGGAGTCCCTGACGCATACGGACAAGACACCGGGCCTGGAGAACCTCTTCAATCTCACCTTGAACTACAGGAGAGACGCCGACATCTCTGTAAGGTACGACTTGGCCATCCAAACGACGCACGACAGTGATTTTGTCGTGCCTAAAAAGGACAAGTTGCTCTGTTGGATTGTGAGTAACATGGGGTCGAAAGGGGCCCCGGACCGAATAAAGTACTACAACCAGTTGAAAAAGAATATCCACGTGCATCTGAATATCCACATTGCCCCTGGATGACTATTTCTCAGCTTTAGGGACTTGCAAGTTTTACCTCGCTTTTGAGAATTCACACCACAAAGACTATTTCACCGAGAAAGTCAGTGCGCCATTTGTGTCGGGAACAGTACCAGTGGTCAGGGGGACCAGAAGGGAGAATTATGAAGAGTTTGTGCCAGCCGATTCTTTTATTCACCCCAAGTCCTTGGTGGAATACATTGTGGAGTTGGACGAGGACGACGAGAGATACATGCGCTACTTCCTGTGGAGACGCCACTACAAGGCGGCGCGGCATCTCATCTCCTCTCGGTGCACAATGCGTTCACCAAGCCCATGTGGTATGCCTGTGACTACGTGTCCAAACACAAGGGCTACCGGGCTGTCCACGATCTTTACCATTGCTACTTTTCTTAATGTATCTTTTCTTAGGAATAGCTCACGACAACCCCTTAGCTGTGATATAATAACCATATATCACTGCCTGAAGTGAACTATTGCTTTTATGAAACAGTCATGAAGCATTTGGCAATATGAAAGTAGGCTAATAGACACATTACAATTTAAATCGTTTTTATTAACATGTTCATAAAGCATTGTTGAAAGAAATGTCATCCTGGCTGCCTGCACACGCGTTGCTATGCAACATACTAGCGGTCAAACACATTACGATTTAAACAGTTTTTATGAACATCATTTGGCTATTTATTTATATTCATTTATTGTGCAATCGCTAAAAAACTGTCCAGCGTCAGTCCGATGACTTTGAAACCTGCTTGTAGGCTTGTATTTGTTGTGAGGTGGATGTGCGTCGCTTGGCGTGGCGACGATGTCGCTCCACTCTCTCCACTCACCGAGTGTCGGTGGCCAGTAGCTCTGGAGAGACGCTTCACACTGTTTCCCTCACAGGTGGAGGGATACCAAATGTGAAAAGGAATTGGAATCTTAGCCCTGGTATATGGTTATTATATCACGGCAAATTGAGACTCAAATTGACAGAAGACTTTCGTCGTCCAACTTCCCGATATAATACCAAAATAATGTGATTTGTAATCTGTGTAACAGGGTTAATAATGCTTCCACATTGTATCAGTATACAGTATGTGTGTGTTGGGGAGTGTTCTATGATATTGTTTTAAGATATTGTTCATTTTTGCTTACAATTTTATCATGATATCAATGTATATGTACCTAGAGGACTCTAAACACACCGATGACTTTTGTGTGACTATAGAGTTGTATATTGATTGTATCTGTTCTACGAACAACGGCATGTAGGCTATGTTGGTAGCTAAGTTAGTGAATAACCATGCTGTGTGTGTGTGAATGTTAACATGTGTGTTTCTGTGTTTCTATATCTTTAGTATCAACATGGCTGACGCGTGTTCCAGAGCAGCGCAATGATTATGTTCTTTGTTTTATTACCAGAATAAACCAACTCAACTGGGAATGTTCGTCTACAGTGTATAAATAACACAACGCAGCATCATGTCTGTTATGTTGACATGGACCAGAAAATATGTTTTCTTTCATTCTGTTATTCGGTATTTGGGAGGAAAATAAACCAGGACAACTTCAACTAGGCAGTGATTTATTTATTTTCAATCCACAGATTAAGCTCGTGTGATCACAACAGTTCAACTACGGTGATCTCATCGGATATTCCGCACGGCCAAGGCCTCTAAATACGCGTTTTTTCTTCTGCTTTGCCATCGCTAATTTGCCCTAAAATAGCAAGTTAGCGCAGTACAACCTGAGCACTTGAATCTAAACCTCACTTTACCACTTTATGTACAACTCTTTATTTTTCTAGCATGAAACTCGATTTTGTTTATGCAAGAACTGTCTTTATTAATGCAAGAAAAACAAATACAACAAATAATGATCATGAACTGAAATATTACATTTAATTCTATGTACACGTGACAATTTTGCCACTCAATGAGTGCCCTGGCTTGCTCAGGTGTACCTTAATATAAATTACATAATGTTACATAACTCAGAATGTACTGACAGAATAACGGTATATAGCGGGACGAACATTATGAAGAATCATCGGCTGAACACACGACAACATCATTCAGATGGATCCCCTTAGTTGTTTATTACCGTGACGCTTTCTGAACAAACAGAATAAAGTGTCCCTTACATGTACACAATAAGCAGAAGGACTAAAATAACAGAAGTAGCAGACATTACAAATCATAAGCAGGTGTGCACACACACTAATAACTGAACGTGTTCTGCTGCCATGTTGTTCCCAACACAAGGAGTCAATATTCAGTTTAAAGTCTTTCACAACATGAACATCATTAGCTTTTCCCACAGACCACTTGCATTATGAATATAATATTACATCTGAGCCTGTTGGTACAAAACAGTCAGAAAATATCTCATATTGTAGGATAAAAAAAAGTTTAGATTTTGAATCAATCAACATTTAAAATACATTTAAAATTATCAATTAAATCATTGTAAAACTTATTAGTCAACCCTATGGAAGATATTAAAGTCACAACCTTTCATGGTTTATCACGCTAAACTTGACAGAAGACCAATAGAATGTAGTGTGGTGTGTGTGTGTGTGTGTGTGTGTGTGTGTGTGTGTGTGTGTTTGTGTATATGTGTGTGTGTATGTGTGTTTATTGCTACAACTGACAGAGTCACTGAGGAACCATCCTCCCATAACATAAACCCAGGTTGGAGGCAGCAGGCCGGTCCACATACACTCCTACTCTGTTGGAGCCGAGGGTGGGGGGGGGGAGACCGAGGAGTGCTCCGCTACAGTTGTACCGGGCAACGTAAAGACCAGCACCAGCAGCAGCAGCAGCAGCAGCAGCATCATAACACACAAGACTCCAGGACTTGTTGTTCCCTCCAAGCCTGCTCTCATCACCCCGTCCTCTCCTTGTGATTCTTCTGTATGTCACTCATATATCAACCTCTCCTTCCCACTCTACCTCCCAGTAACAGCGGCCAGTCAGACTCTCTCTACACAACACCTGGGGCTGGTAGTCAAATCTCTCTGGGTGATCAGGATACGACTGCTGCTCTGTAACCATCGTCACCTTTCTGTTGTCCTCAGACAGAGAGAGTTGTGGGCTGTGTTTGGGTCCAGTGTGAGTTCACAGCCATCTGACGGGAGAACAAGACATGATTAGGCTGCTAAAGCACACAGAAATACACTGATGATGGACTTCATCACAGAGGAGTCATTTAAATAACCCTAATATTCAGACCTCTCTCTCTCTCTCTCTCTCTCTCTCTCTCTCTCTCTCTCTCTCTCTCTATATATATATATATATATAAAGTATATACATGTATATATTACCCTGTATAAAATACACATATAATTATTATTAGTATCCTGTATCCTGACTATTTTGGTGTATTATGTTGTGTATTATGTCTAATGTATATAGAGAGCGCTCGTTATCACTCGTCTCGACTACTGCACCTCTCTCCTGGCTGGACTCCCTGCCTCAGCAATCAAGTCCTTACAACACATCCAGAACGCAGCAGCACGCCTCGTGTTCAACTTTCCAAAATTCTCCCATGTAACCCCCCTCTTCCGCAACCTCCACTGGCTCCCGGTAATCGCTCGCATTTGATTCATGACACTGGTACTGACCTTCATGGCTGTCAACGCAACCGCCCCTACCTACCTCCAAATGTTAGTCAGACCCTACGCCCCAGCCCGAGCACTACCTTCACTAAAAACAGCCAAACATCGCTCTTCCAAGTCCCAACTCTTCACGGTTCTGGCTCTGCAATGGTGGAATGAGCTCCCGGCTCATGTCAGGACGGCCGACGATAATAATAACAAGAATAATAATATAGAAATAATTTGCGTGATACCATTTTGAATTTAATCTATTTATTTATAACGATAATTAAATATTTACATTTAGAATATAAAATGCACACATCATTACTATTATTCATAATGTTAGTATCATGGTAATGATATGATTATGTCCAATAACACTAATTAATCAATAATATGACAACATTAACACCTTTTCGATTTTAGTAGCTAGATTAATAGTGATTGTGATGGTTACCAATATTAATATACGTAAGGTACATGATGTCAACCATCATCTTCATTCCCAGTAGGATTTGAATGAACGGACGTCACCTCCTGCTGTGTGGATGGACTTTCCATCTAAATAGTTAGTGTGTGTTGTGATGAATCAAACTAAACACACACTTACACTTCTTTAGAGCTGGTTTCAGCCTCCACACTCCACCGTGCTCCACACTGGGGGGGAAACAGAGATGTCTTTAAACATGGAAACATTCATATTCATAATCTGCTGCATCATCACTTTGTACACAACATGAGTTACAGCTGCGTTTTGAAGCCACTCCATCTAGCGGCTGCTTGGATCCTTGTATAAGACATTGTCCCTGAGTGCTGAGCTGTCCTCTCCATACCTGAGTGTCCAGTCTCCAGCGTGGATCCTCCAGTCCAGCAGAGAGCAGCGTAACTCCTGAGTCTCCTGGGTGATTGTAGCTCAGGTCCAGCTCTCTCAGATGAGAGGGGTTGGAGTTCAGAGCTGAGGCCAGAGAAGCACAGCCGTCCTGTATGATCAGACAGCCAGACAATTTAAACACACACACATACACACGGATGCACACACTCACGGACACACACATCTGGATGACTTATTCTCATTAATATATTTGGGCATGTGAATTTAAAGATGTGCTAATCTGCATCTCTTTACTGATATTGAGCCTGGTGGTGTAAGTGTTTGAACATTGAGTAAAGCTGACCTGAGGGTTTCCAGTGTACACGCCCCAGTCCATCAGAGAGCAGCTTCACTCCTGAAAACTGAGGCCAGAGGTTCACAGCATCACTGACAGATGACAGCCATTCAGCGTTCAGACAAAATGAACAGGAACACGTTAGCAACTGGGACTAAAAGAACGTAATTCTTTTGCTTCTTCCATAATGAATCAGAGATCAGCCAATGTGGGAATGTGGTTGGTGGCTAGCTGGCCTAATTAGCCTCACCTGGCCCTGTTAGGATCTGGGGGGGGTGCATTGGGCAATCAGTGCAACACAGGTTAAGTCGGCCACGAGCACACACACTGGGGAGCACTAGCATGCTAGCTAGGACACATGTACCATCTGCTGCACATCATTTTACATTACCTACAACTTAACAATAAACCGGATTACAACACCAGAACCTGCCTCTGTCCTTGGAGGAGCCCCGAACTAAAGCCACTTCGGTGGCATTGTAACACAAGCTATGCTACAGCCAATTGAAAACGAGTGATCTTTAATAGTAAGATGTCAAAAATATGTACAAATATACAGCAAAGGTTATCATTTAACTTCCCCTAAAAAGATACTACATAAGGACATGATACGAAGCAAGAAGAGTTTTGATGGTGCTGTGCTGCATGTGTGCTACGTTCCAGAATATGAGACTGGAAGACACAAGGTGAAAGCTGCAGGCAGGTGATATGTGATCAGGACTGTTAAGAATAAAGGTACACTTTAACATCAAATATAGACTTAACCTTCAAGAAAACACTGATGAAAAGGTTTAAGGTAAAACTACACCCCAGTCCTGAAAAAACAGTCTGTACTGTAGTTGGAATGACCAAAAAACATGAGCTTGAACTATTTGTTGATACTGTTTTATTCTGTAGTATTGTTACCAAGCAAAAGAAAAGGAACAGAAGGACGCCGTAAACAAGGAGCCCACGTCATCAGATGCAGCCACCACATTAGAGAAGATCATCACCAGATGTGATAAAACATCTGACAATGATACTACAATGTAGACTTCAAATATCAGCCTCAAGCTCTCCACTACTGCCAGAGTTAGGCTAATGTACAAATTGTAACATTGCAAAATCTCCCCTGGATGCTAAACTGAAACATTTTACTTGAACATGCAGACATGAGGGAGCAACAGACGTCAAGCAGGACTTTTGGTTGGCCTCAAGGAAGTTCTGGCAAACTGTCCGGCGACTCAGTAAGGGAAAGCACGGCTTGGCTCAGGCTGTGCTCAGTTGGGGAGGAGAACTGCTGACCCAGACTGAGGATATTGTCGGGCGGTGGAAAGAACACTTTGAGGAGCTCCTGAACCCGACCAGTACGTCCTCTGTGGAAGAGGCAGTGTCTGAAGACTCGGGGGAAGCCTCACCCATATCCTTGGTAGAGGTCACTGAAGTAGTCAAAAAGTTCTTCAGTGGCAAGGCGCCAGGTGTGGATGAAATTCGCCCTGAGATGCTGAAGGCTCTGGACATTGTCAGGCTGTCGTGGCTGACACGCAGCGTGGAGGTCGGGGACAGTACCTGTGGAATGGCAGACCGGGTGGTGGTCCCCATTTTCAAAAAAGGGGACCGGAGGGTGTGCTCCAATTATCGGGGCATCACACTGCTCAGCCTTCCCGGGAAAGTTTATTCCAGGGTGCTGGAAAGGAGGCTCCGGCTGATTGTCGAACCTCAGCTTCAGGAGGAAAAATGCGGATTCCGTCCTGGCCGTGGAACAGTGGACCAGCTCTTTACCCTCGCAGGGTTGTTGGGGGAGGCATGGGAGTTTGCCCATCCAGTCTCCATGTGCTTTGTGGACTTGTGGACCGTGTCCCCTGGGGAATCCTGTGGGTGGTACTATGGGAGTATGGGGTACCGGGGCCGTTGGTACGTGCCATTCGGTCGTTGTATGAACAAAGTGCGATCTGCGTCCGTATTCTCGGCACAAAGTCAAGCACGTTCTCAGTGGGTGTTGGAGCAGGAGCCCTTGTCACCGATTCTGTTTGTGATCTTCATGGACAGAATCTCAAGGCGCAGCCGAGGTGAGGAGAGTGTCCGGTTTGGGGTCTCTGTAATGGAAAATTACATAGTCACGTATTATTAGGGATGGGTACCGAAACCCGGTACCACTATGGCACCGGTTCCCGTACGACCGGTACCTATCGTACCGAATCAAAACGCATATTTCGGTGCCTCATTTCGGTGCCACGACCGAAGGGAGCGCCGGCGCTCCCATTACTCGCTTTTTTCAAACTACTGTAACTCCTAGACCGTTTGTGCGATCGAAGAAATTCCAATGGTTTCTGAAAGCAACCATATAGAGGTATTACGGAACCCAAAGGGGTTGCGCGGAAGAGTTGCGCAAAAGAGTTGTAGGAGGAGTGGCAGGAGGAGACAGAGGATTCAAGCTTGTTTACATCGTGTTTAGCGGGTTTTGATCGTGTTTAGCGGGTTCTGATCGTGTTTAGCGGGTTTTGATTATGTTTAGCGGGTTTTCATCGAAAAATTGTTGATTGTGTGCACCGGTGGATGTAGAATATGCAGTAGTGTAGAGTAGTTTTTAATCCCAGTATAAAGACCCCGGCTTTCCACCCACTGGTTGTCGGATCATTGTTGTTAATTTACCTGCCTGTCGTAATACTACCCGTATGGATCGCGATCATCGCCAGCCAACCGATCATCTCCCTTCCTACCCGTCTGCCCGTCTCTCCCTGCCTGCCGTTTCCCGCATCTGCCTGCCGCGCTCGCCACCTGTCCCGCTAGCTTCACTCCCGTTCCCTCTCTGTATGTATTCTCAATCAATATAAAAGTACTGCATAACTCCGAGTCTGGGTCTTGTGTTTGGGTCCTCCTGCACACCACGTGACACTACTTTTATGGGTGGATTTTCACCACATGTCCATTGCCTGTTTTGGATCGAGAATGCCCCCTCATTGATCCCAACATGGATGAAGAGGTGTGTGAATTTATAGATCGTTATGTAACGTGTGAATTACCATCAGAAGATGACGCATTACTGGACATTGTCACATCTGTCCAGCAGCATTAAAAGCAACATTACAAAACGTGTAAAAAGAAAAACTGTTGTTTAAATTTTCCCAGGCCACCATCTGCTCGAACATTTATGTCATGGCAAAAGTGCTGAAGATGGCACATTCAAGTGTCGGGTAGTTCAGACGGGTAATTTGGCGCCATGAGCATGTGTAAATGATGGGCAGAAAGATGGTAATAAAATGAAAAGCGACCGCGCAGCAGAGATTATGGAAAAAGTCAAGACTGCGCTTTCAGATGGAAACAGTAGCTATGACAGTGTGGAGCATTTGTTTACAAGTGTAGGGATTGATCAAGCAACTTTTGAGACTGGTGGAAATCTGTTAACTAATAAGAAACAACTCCGTCACCAGTGGATTTTAGACCAGTATAGTAGACATTTATTAAGTATCGAAACATATAATCAGCGCTGATGGGTCGTTCTCAGTCAGACACACTAACAGTGGGGTCTGAGAGCGAAGGAGCCAAAGAGACAAAGGAGTTAATACGTTTTATAGTCATTATCCCGCCCAAAAAAGGCAGGCTGCGATAGATAATCTACAAGGCCAAAAGGGAAAACTCTCTCCCCGCTTCTCAGACTGTTAGAGACTTCCGAGTTTCCATCGCTCATTAAATGATCCTTCCGCAGGCAGACCACAACGTTTGCCTTCTACCATCACGGCACGGTGACATCTGTTGCACACAGATGTGCAACACGCATTAGTTCTCTTAAGGGTTTATGGCAACCATAAACCATATACCAGTTCACTTCGTGGCGAGACATTAACCATTCGAAATGTGTCCTTGAGAGGAGATGGTTTGTAGTGAACAGAAACATATATGCATGCATAATACGTAGGGTTGGGTATCGTTTAGATTTTTCCGATACCGGTGCCAAAACGATACTTTTAAAACGGTACCGGTTCCTAAACGGTGCCTGAACCGATACCTTCTTTAAAATAAAGAGCAAACAATAACGTTAAAGAAAGTGTCTTTTTTTTTTATTGCTAAGGCAAAACCATTGAACAATATATTAACTCTTAAAGTAACACTGTTTAAATTAGAATTACAATTAAATACAAAACACTATTAAACATTACTAATAAATATTAAATTAACAATATCAACAAATAACAATTTAACAATGAATAAGTTACAGTACTACTACTAATAACAAATAACAGCAAACAAAGCAAGTGAAAACTACTCTACACCACTCTGCATATTCTACATCCACCTGTGCACACAATCAACAATTTTTCGATGAAAACCCGCTAAACACGATGAAAACCCGCTAAACACCATCAGAACCCGCTAAACACGATCAAAACCCGCTAAACACGATCAAAACCCGCTAAACACGATGAAAACCCGCTAAACACCATCAGAACCCGCTAAACACGATAAAAACCCGCTAAACACGATGAAAACCCGCTAAACACGATGAAAACCCGCTAAACACGATCAGAACCCGCTAAACACGATGTAAACAAGCTTGAATCCTCTGTCTCCTCCTGCCACTCCTCCTACAACTCTTTTGCGCAACTCTTCCGCGCAACCCCTTCGGGTTTACCGTAATACCCCTATAAAGAAAGCGCAGCTTCTCTGCTTTCAGAAACCATTGGAATTTCTTCGATCGCACAAAGGGTCTAGGAGTTACGGTAGTTTGAAAAAAGCGAGTAATGGGAGTGCCGGCGCTCCCTTCGGTCGTGGCACCGAAATGAGGCACCGAAATATGCGTTTTGATTCGGTACGGTAGGTACCGGTCGTACGGGAACCGGTGTCATAGTGGTACCGGGTTTCGGTACCCATCCCTACCTATAACTAGATTTGGGGGTGATCACCACTGGTTGCATGCTGGTTATTAGGCCTACTGTTAGGGGCGTGTGTGGTGGAGGACCCAAATGCAAGACCCAGACTCAGAATTTATGCCAAAAGGGGGCGTATTCTCGGCACAAAGTCAAGCATGTTCTCAGTGGGTGTTGGACTCCGCCAAGGTTGCCCCTTGTCACCGGTTCTGTTCGTGATCTTCATGGACCGAGTGTCCGGTTTGGGGACCTCAGAATTGCATCTCTGCTCTTTGCAGATGATGTGGTTCTGTTGGCTACATCAGACCGTGACCTCCAGCATGCACTGGGGCGGTTTGCAGCCGAGTGTGAAGCAGTCGGGATGAGAGTCAGCACCTCCAAGTCTGAGGCCATGGTTCTCTGCCGGAAAACGGTGGAGTGTTCCCTCCGGGTTGGGAGGGAGTTGCTGCCTCAAGCGAAGGAGTTCAAGTATCTCGGGGTCTTGTTCACGAGTGAGGGCAAAATGGAGCGGGAGATGGACAGATGGATTGGTGCAGCGTCTGCAGTGATGCGGGCGCTGTACCGGTCCGTTGTGGTGAAGAGGGAGCTGAGCCGGAAGGCGAAGCTTTCGATTTACTGGTCCATCTACGTTCCAACCCTCACCTATGGTCACGAGCTTTGGGTAGTGACCGAAAGAATGAGATTGCGGATACAAGCGGCCGAAATGAGTTTCCTCCGCAGGGTGGCTGGGCTCAGCCTTAGAGATAGGGTGAGGAGCTCAGACATCCGGAGGGAGCTCGGAGTAGAGCCGCTGCTCCTCCGCATCGAAAGGAGTCAGCTGAGGTGGTTCGGGCATCTGATTAGGATGCCCCCCGGGCGCCTCCCTTTGGAGGTTTCCGGGCACGTCCAACTGGGAGGAGACCCCGGGGCAGACCCAGAACTCGCTGGAGGGATTACATATCTCGCCTGGCCTGGGAACGCCTCGGGATCCCCCAGGAGGAACTAGAGAGTGTGGCTGGGGAGAAGGAAGCCTGGGGGGCCCTGCTTAGCCGGCTGCCACCGCGACCCGACCCCGGATAAGCGGACGATAATGGATGGATGGATGGATGGATGGTAGGCGCGAGCGCAGCGCAGGTGCCGCTAACGACGCTGGGGCGGCACCGGTGACACGGTCGAAAGGACCCCCCCCTCAACGGGAGCCTCCCGGCGACCCACGATCGCCGGGCTGGCACCAGGAGGCTGGGCAGAGGCCGAGCAGGGACCCTCAAGTGGATGACCTGGAGGCAGGGCAGAGGCCGAGCTGGGACCCTCAGGTGGATGACCTGAAGGCAGGGCGGAGGACACCGGTGACGTCGGAGCAGGGACCGGGGCCGGCCGCGACCCAGCCGCAGGAACGGGAGGCCGCTGCAGTCCACCCGGGACCGGTACCGGGGATGGCTGCGACCCAGCAGCAGGAACCGGCAGGGGCTGCTGCGATCCAGCTGGGACCGGGACCCGGGATGACTGCGACCTAGCAGCAGGAACCGGCAGGGACTGCTGCGGTCCAGCCGGGACCGGACCCGGGATGGCTGCGACCTGGCAGCAGGAAACGGCAGGGGCTGCTGCGGTCCAGCCGGGACCGGACCCGGGATGGCTGCGACCTGGCAGCAGGAAACGGCAGGGGCTGCTGCGGTCCAGCCGGGACCGGGACCAGGGATGGCTGCGACCTGGCAGCAGGAACCGGCAGGAGCTGCTGCGGTCCAGCCGGGACCGGGACCCGGGATGGCTGCGACCTAGCAGCAGGAACCGGCAGGGGCTGCTGCGGTCCAGCCGGGACCGGGACCAGGGATGGCTACGACCTGGCAACAGGAACCGGTAGGGGCTGCTGCGATCCAGCCGAGACCGGGACCCGGGATGGCTGTGACCTGGCAGCAGGAACCGGCAGGGGCTGCTGCGGTCCAGCCGGGACCGGGACCAGGGATGACTGCGACCTGGCAGCAGGAACCGGCAGGAGCTGCTGCGGTCCAGCCGGGACCGGGACCCGGGATGGCTGCGACCTAGTAGCAGGAACCGGCAGGGGCTGCTGCGATCCCGCCGGGACCGGGACCCGGGATGGCTGCGACCCAGCAGCAGGAACCGGCAGGGGCTGCAGCGTCCAGCCGGGGCCCGGGATGGCTGTAACCCAGCAGCGGGAAACAGGGGCTGCTGCAGTCCAACCGGGACCCGGGATGGCTGCGACCCAGCAGCGGGAACCAGGGGCTGCCTGCCTTGACGCCTGCGAGCCAGCTGGAAACTACGGGGCCCCCCCCTCGGCCAGGCGGGTCCCCAGGTAGCTCGGCTGCGGTCCACCCCGGGACCCGGGAGCCTTATACCTCGGCATCGGCTCACACCGGATGCCGAGGTACTCCCATAGGCTGACATTCTCTTGGTCCGAGTCGGCCGAGTCCGTGTCTGAACGGGACTCCAACTCTGAGTCTGACTCTGCTGGGTACAAGTCTGGTGGGAGCATTCTGTTAGGGGCGTGTGCGGTGGAGGACCCAAATGCAAGACCCAGACTCAGAATTTATACCAAAAGGGGGTGTTTATTTATAGAATACGTGAGGAAACGGGAGTGAAGCCAGCGGGACGGGTGGTGAGCACGGCAGGCAACTGCAGGGCAGGTAGGCAGATACAGGAGCCGGTAGACAGGTAGGCAGGAAGGTGATCGGCTGGCTGGAGACGATCGCGATCCATGCGGGTAATGGCGATAATGCTCCCACGCCGAGTGGGTGAAAAGTCAGGGTCTTTATAGGGAGATTGATTTGTGATTGTTGGCAGGCAAAACGACGCTGGGGCGGCACTGGAGCCTGGAGCCATGCCCACCAACACCGTGCGCCCGGAGACACGGTCGAAACCGTGACACCTACATCATATTTGTTTTTAGCCCAGAGGCCTTCTGGGACTTCAGCCAATTCAATGGAATGTCTTGTACATTAATCTTTGCCAGGCACGTTTTATCTAGGCGCTTATCTGCTGCTAGGGTTACTGTGCGCTTGGCTTGTACTGTCGCACTATAGGTTAGTCTGTAGGTCACATCTCCGGTCTGTCCTGTCAGTCGGTGGACCCAGGGGTCGTCAGACTGTTCCCACCCTTGCTTTCCCAGGTGCTATCGCACCCATGGTCCTATGTCACGCCATTTATCCTGTCTACTCTTGGCCGAGGACACATAAGGTGTCGAGCCTGGGATGTCGAAAGGGAAGTCTGCTTTGGGTTTCAGGAAGAATGTTCTTTCATGCACGTTCTCTCGTGTTTCTGGCTGGATGCGCACCGCTGCTGCACATCTGTTCCTGTTCCAAAACACATACTTTATCGTACATTTTTCATTTAACTTGCTTGCCCTAAACCATCTTTCCTCGTACTCAATATCTGGCCCTCTGTGTATGTGTGTGGTACAGTGTAGGTTCTCAACCTTCATGTAACGTGTGTCATCCGGGCACGTTCTTGCCTTTGCGATGTCTAATAATTCCTGATTGATAGAGGGCACCGCTGTTGGGATCAAGTCCCACTGATATATGTACAAGGGAGTGTTTGGGCTACATTTTATCAATGCAAAATTAATGTCGGAGTGTCGGCTGACCTGTATTCCTTCTGGCGTAGAGATCAGACAGATATCCATTTTACACATTAGATCACTTCCGAACAGGTTGACGGGGCAATAGGGTGAATACAGGAATTAATGTCTCACTACTCTGTTTTCCTCATCTCTCCACAATAGGGGCACCGTATAATTTTCCCTAACCGTGAAGTTTTGTAAAGTTTTGCCTCTACATCAAGGGCTTTTGTTGTTATCACAGATTCGGTCGCTCCCGAGTCAAAGAATTCTAATTGTTCTACCCCTATTTCCAACCTTATCATGGGTCATTTCTTCCACACTTCTGTCTCAAATCTTGCCTACATGCTTTGGGGTGGTGTCTCTAGGTGTGTGATGGCTTCCTGTATCAGTGTATGCACATGGGTGTGTGTGGTGCGATACTTTCCCTGCTGCTGTCTTCTCTGTCGGTGTCCTCCAGTGCCTGCAGGTTGTCACCTTCCCTGGCCTGCGCCACCCCGTTTAGTCAATTCACCTGGTTTTATTCTTGCGGACGACGTCATTGGCCTCTGTCACGTTTGCGTCTTTCAGGGCATTCTCGAGCCCAGTGTCCAGTCTTTCGATACGCAAAAACATTCATCAGGACCAACTGTGTAACGGTCCTGCTTCTTCTTCTTGATCTTGGTTCTGATTTCTTCTGTCTTGGAATCTTTGGTTTCTTTGTCCTTGGTACCCCCTTCTGCCACCTCTGCTGTCTCTGAATCTTTCTCTGCCTCTTCCTACCCCCTGGAACAACGTCAGCGTGACCTCATGAAGATCTTTATCACACTGATTCTTCTTCTTGTCTTGCTGGGCCAAAATGTACTTTGCTGCTCGATGTTTGAAATTCTAGCAATCTCCCATCCAATGCAATGGCTTTTCACCCATGTCAAGATTTCGGGTCTTAGGCCATTCAGGTAATGGTTCCTCAGGTGGGCTGCCCATGGGCCAATTTCTTGGTCCTGCCCACCTGCTCCTGGGGCCTCGATGCCGCTGTGGTGGGTGTGGACTTCGGTGAGACGAACCGGGTAGTCGTGACAGTTCTCGTGACAGTCTTCTCCTGGACACAGGCTGCAATCTTGGCCATGTCCATACGTACTGAAAATTGTTCTCGGAGGCGATTCACTATGCATGGTTGCCATAGTCCGTATGTACCAGGCGCAGGGCTGCGGCAGGCCATACTCCGGATATCTTGTTCCACCCGGTGCCCATGTGGAACATCAGCAGGCGACGCAGTTTATCGGTGGTGGGGCGGAACTCTGCAGAATACTTGGAGTTCTCTGCCGAAGACGGTTCCCCCATCCTCGTTCACCTTCGGGAGGTGCGTCATGGCTTCTTTCATGTCGGCTGCTGTCCACGGTCAGTAGACGAGCTGTGTTTTGCCGTTGCCGGACGATACTTCTGTCATGGGCATGATGGTGATTATGTCATCGGCGTCGGTCTTATTGGTATAGGTGACGATGCTTCTGGTGTTTTGGTGGACCACAGTGATCCCTGATCCATGGTTGTGAATGGATTGTCCTTGGAGAATGTCGGTGCCGTTGGTGCAGCACCGGCCTGTACACATGAGTATGCTGGCGGTGATCGGGGCTGAATTTTTTCTTGGAGGGGTGGATAGAGGGGTTCAGGAGGCATGATGGCTCGGTCGACTCTGTGTTGACCCGGCTGGGCTGGTGCCAGGGCAGCGGGCTGGGGCTGGACTGGTCGTTGAGGGGCGGGGGAAGCGCAGTCCAGGTCCGGATCGACCTTCGTGCAAGATGGAACACCGGCAGGATTAGTTGTTCCCTGCCTACTCTGGTGTCTGTCCCTCAACTCTGCTTCCTTGCACCACATAAAAAATGCTGGCCAATCTGCCTTAAATTTATTTTTATCCTTTTTCTTATTCGATCTACGCAAAACCTCATCTTCTTTTGCATTTAGTCTGGCTTCTAGCTGGTCTAGCTGTCTTAGGCTAACCCAAAACCCAAAATCCTTCATCCAGACCTCTACTTGTGCTAAAGAACTTATACCGTGTTTGTCATACATTGCCTGCATGTTTGGCGGCAAGTCTTCTCCTTTAACTTCCTTTCTATCAGCAGACTTCGACTACCCATCAGTACCCATCTTCCTATTTCTATTTTTTTTCTTCTCTAAATCCTCAGGTCTAAGTTTCACAATGTAATCTCGCTAATTCATGAAACAAAAATGTGAAAAGAATAAAATAGACAAAACAAAACAAATAAAAATGTAAAACCCCACAAAAATAAAAAGGGTATAAGATATTATTATAATATGTCTAGATGTTTACTAATGTGGTCTTTTGTCCCTGAAGTTGTGTTCTTGGTTTAATAATCATCTCTGTAATTATGAGACCATCATGTAGGCCTACTTTCCGAAGAGCACAGTACCGAGTACTCTCGGGTAAAAAATATTCGTCAATATTAGTCCAGGTTTCTACTAAACCGTCGGTTAAAAAAACATGTCTCATGTCACGTCTTGTGTTCTTCCCAACATTCAATAACGCTACATGTCTCGGCTAAGATTTCAGAAATGTTAGTAATTAAATAAAAAATCTTCACCAGTTCTCTCGGATCCTCGCCGTCATCCCGGGGGTCCCCAGGACACAGAGTTTCCTCCTCTCCACTCGACTGGCGAGGAGGTGTTGAGGCCCAAAGGGATGATCAGTCAACCAGATGGTGTCCTGAGGCCCGCACGGTCCGACGAGAGAATATCCCACTTCTGACACCAAGTTTGTGGTGGAAATCTGTTAACTAATAAGAAACAAATCCGTCACCAGTGGATTTTAGACCAGTATAGTAGATAGTATCGATACATATCGATACATATAATCAGCGCTGATGGGTCGTTCTCAGTCAGACACACTAACAGTGGGGTCTGAGAGCGAAGGAGCCAAAGAGACAAAGAAGTTTATAAGTTTTATAGTAATTTTCCCGCCCAAACCTGGCAGGCTGTGATGGATGATCTATAGGGCTCAAAGGGAAAGCTCTCTCCCCACTTCTCAGACCGTTCCGGTCCACAACATATACTAACGAGATCAGGTGTTATCTATCATGCGAGGGGGCATTAATTAAATGATCTACACAGACAGACCACAACTTTTGCCTTCTACTATCAGGGCACGGTGACATACGGCTCTTTTGCACGTATACAGCCCTCCCTACAGAGCAACGTATGTGCAACACTTTGGAGCATTAGTTCTCTTTTATGGCAACCATAAACCATACACCAGTTCACTTAGAGTTCGTGGCGAGATATTCACCATTCGGAATGTGTCCTTGAGAGGAGATGGTTTGTAGTGAAGAGAAACATATATGCATGCATAATACGTGACTATACTTACGTATGTAATTTTCCATTACAATAACTATGTCAAGTGTGACGCGTCATGTGGGCACCTACATGATACGGTTCACTGAGGTGAGACAAGGGCCAACATTGTCATGTGGTGACTGTGGTTTAAACGTAGTCTCCTTCTCTTCAATAGGTTACCATTACATTTCAATGGAACAATATGTGTAATAATGTGTATGTGTATTATAAAACCCAAACTAAAGCAGCCAAAGCCATGGTATATTGACTGCCAATTCGAGAGATGGAGATGAAGAGGGTGGGAAAAACTAACTCGATGGTGGCTTATAAATAAGACATGCAAATGCAAAGCATCATGGGAAAAGGCAACACAATGGACAATGCATCGGGTCCGGTGGAGAGTTCAGCCAAAGCAATCAGGATGATGTGAGCCCACAATCAACATCATGCATCCTTAAGGCTGCCCATTACCGGATGACCTATAGAGGCGACCAGTGCTTCATTTGTAACCCGGGAGGTACCGGAACAATGGTGAAAATAAAATTGTGAAATTACAGCTGAAAAAAACAGCCATGGGGTGCCGGAACATGACAAACGCAAAAATATAGTAATGTTTTATTATATTACGGTATGTCACGAAAATATATATTCCAACATTCAAAATGTCTCATTCGGTCTCATCAATTATATGGGGAAAATTTAAACAAATAAATTGGTTTGACATAGGCTTACAACTCAAAGCATGTGCAATCCACGCCAGCACAACACAATTATAACAGAGCATCCTTTTTATTGTAACAAATTAAACTGAAAAGTCATTAATTCGGGTCTGATTTTCAAGACCCTTTCCCGCCATCCACACAAATAACCCGAGCCGACGTTACAAGACCTGCAGCCCGACCCGAACCTGCATATCTTATAATAACCATGAGCAGTGAAAACGTCTCATAATGATCACCTTACATATCATATAATAACCATGACCAGTGAAAACATTTACATTTACATTTAGGGCATTTGTCAGACGCTTTTATCCAAAGCGACTTACAAAGAGTACATTTGTTGAAGGAGAGGCAGCAATATATCACTGTGGTACCTGAAGATAAGAATCGAGGTTTTCGGCGCAGTTCCAGTGATGCCAAGCTCTGCCAGGGTGGAGAGGAGAATCTGGCGGTTCACTGTGTCGAAAGCGGCGGACAGGTCAAGGAGGATGAGCACGGATGAGAGGGAAGAGTTTCTGGCGTCGCGAAGGGACTCTGATACTGCAAGCAGGGCCGTCTCCGTGTAGTGCGCCGCTTTGAAGCCTGACTGATGAGGGTCGAGCAGGTTGTTCTCGGCGAGATAGGATGACAGTTGGGTGGAGACAGCACGTTCTATGGTTTTGGAGAGGAATGATAGGAGAGACACAGGTCTGTAGTGTCGGACGTCGGTGGTGTCCAGGGTGGGTTTCTTAAGGAGTGGCTTGATTCTGGCGGTCTTGAAGGCAGTCGGAAACAGGCCTGAAGTGATGGAAAACGTGATGGAAAACGTACCATAATGATCACCTTAATTCCTCTTGGCTTGCTCGGTGTAGGTGATGGCATGTTCTCCAGGAACACCTTGAGGACACCGCGGGTCTCCTCGTAGATCAGGCCGGAGATACGCTTTGCGATGAGCCAGGCGGCGGATTGTGGGCGGACCTTATGGTGCCACTTGGCGCCTTCTTTCCCGAGTCCCTTGCCTCCTTTGCCATGGCCAGACATGATACTGTAGGTTGTTGGAACAGAATGAAGCTCAGTTCTTTATGAAGACTCGCTGAGGAGCTCCAGTACAGACCCTCCGATGGCCTCTAGTGTGAATAAAGTAATAATGACGAATTACGAATAGAATACAATAGTACCAAATCTCCCATATGTGAAGTCAGCACACAGGTCACTATTCACGTATACATGGTAATATAATTCAAAGCTATATATGATGTAATTTCGCTCTTGTGAAATACGAGAGAAAGCAAAAATCCATCTTTTGTTAGAGAGATCAGTAGTAGGCTATATTATCAAGGGTTACAACAGTTGATCAACCATCAATCTTATTTTGTACTGATATTTGGAAATGCAAATGTATGGAAAGTTTTTCTTGTGGCTGTTTCTGCAACAGCAGACTAGTTCTGCAACAGCATTCAGGTTGCCGGTACGTAGCTTGTAACTGACGAAATGCATAGTAGCCTTTTTATTGTCAGAAATTATACTGGGACAATGTTCCAATCAATGTGACCTGGGGATTTTCCCCAGCCTCAATTCAGTGTTGGGGGTTTATGGGAGTGTGTGTTTGGTGGCTGTCTGGCAAAATTGGCCTCACATGGCCCAGTTAGAGTCCGGGGGGTAGGGTTTCAAGTCTGTGGTGCATTGGCTAATCAGTGCACCGCATTAAGTCAGCCACCTGCACACACACTCAGGATAGCGCTCTAGCATCTGCCATCTGCTCTGCCATGTCATTCTCATACTTTTACAATAAACCAAACTTTTAACCACAAACCTGCCTGTGTCCTTGGAGGAGCCCTGAACTAAGCCACTTATGTGGCATTGTGGCAAAGATGAGTGATACAGTGAGATTTACATATATTATAGAGACGGTGTAGCTGAAGTAATATGTATATATATATATATATATATATATATGGTTATATATATATTGAAGAGGCTGCAGGTTTCATGCAGGTGAAGTGTAACCATGTTGTCTCTGAGGGTAACGTTGGGTCTGTGGTTGCTGAGTTGAGAGGCTGCTGACGTCACGTGTGTGAGGAGACTGCATGGGACACGTTCTCATGTCATGTCCGTTGTGCAGGCGTGTCGCTCCACTGAATAAACAGAGAGACCATGGGCTTCATGGTGTGGCTCTTGGTGCTTCAAGCAGCAGACTCAGGACCCCCCCCCTCCAGCCAAACACCCAGAGACCAGCAGCACGGGTCTCCTCACGGCCCGTAGACTGTCTGTCTGTCTATCTATGTGTCTGTCTGTCTGTCTGTCTGTCAAGCTATCTATGTGTCTGTCTGTCTGTATGTCTATCTGTCTATCTATATATCTGTCTGTCTATCTGTCTGTCTGTCTGACAGACAGTGTGATAGAATGTAACTTAGATGTCTGAGTGTGGATTACAGGTGCAGCGCTGCCCAGCCAACAGTAATCCTGACAAACCAATAATCACCTTCAGTTAATGATTGATTCTTTTAAGCCCTTGTATTCTGATACTCTGGGAGTCACATGATTTCACCACAGACAATACAAAGTACAGCAGTACTTTATAGCCCTGAAGTAACCCTTGAGTTTCTCTGTGGGCACCTGGTGGTTTTATAGCTTTATAAGGACTTTATAAAACCTTTGCTCTGTCTTATCTTCTCATTTCATCCAGTGATAGCTGGGTATTCTGGTGGAAGCCCCGCCCTGACGGAGGCCTTTGGAACACCATCATAAAGGTTTTACACAGAGTTAGATATTGTTCAGTCTTCTTCCTCACCTCCTCAGTCTTCCTCACCGAGGAGCCCAGAAGCTCAGTCTTTACTCTCAATACCTTTAGAACCATTTCAATGTTCTGTCTCTTTTCTAAACACCTACTTTGTGTGTTTTTGGTGGACATCTGAATCTCTTTATTCAAGGGATCTTCCTTTCCTTGCATTTGTACTTTTATATTTTATATTTTCATACTACGCAGGGCAGCGCACGTTTCCATCACAGAAAAGATAAGGTACCGTTTGCTACATTTCATATTTTCATTAGTCTGAGTAAACGCTCTGTGTGTGTTGTGTTGAAGGCCAGAGCAGCAGGAGAGAGCAGACCCCCCTGGACCCAGCTGGGTCTCCATGAAGAGTGACCGGTCTATGGATATTCCTCTTTACTTTAAAGATGGAACTCAGTCTACTGAGAAAAGGTGAGCATTTAGCAGAAATTGTAAAGATCTACTGATACTGATGATTAGTAGTCAGGAGAAATATAAGAGATCCTGTGTGTGTTGTGATGAAGGCCAGGGCAGCAGGAGAGAGCATGTGTGTGCGTGTGTACTATAAGTGAAAATAAGCAAAAGCCCAGATGTAGATTCCGGGGATGAACTTGTATTCACATTTATTTACACATGCGCTCAATGACTGCCTGGTTTCTACCTGTTCCACCTGTGGTCTCAGGCAGCACACACCGTCATCTCCTTCTCCTCCTCTAGAGGGAGCCCTGACTCACAAAGTGAAAGCTCACTAAACAAGCAATGTAATCAGAAGTCAACTAGAATGCAATAATATAAACTGATATGCAGTAAATTAACGGTGTGTTGCATAACACAATAAATATATTCTATCTGGCTCCTATACAGACAAGTTGGTTGTTATCTGACCGTGTGTGTGTGTGTGTGTGTGTGTGTGTGTGTGTGTGTGTGTGTGTGTGTGTGTGTGTGTGTGTGTTCTCCACAGACAACACCATCAGAGGTCAAAGGTGACCAGTGCTCAGTCTGTCCAGCAGTATCCAGCAGAGCTGATCAAGGTGTGTAAATGTCCAACATTACATCTTTTTGACATCTGACTATTAACATTTAAAGATCACTTTTTTTAACATTAGCGAAACTTCTCCTTGATTCAATATGTAAAAAGTAAAAGACTTATTTTAATCCCAGTTGCTAAGATCTTCCTGTTTATTCTCTGTGAAGGCTGAATGGCTGTCATCTGTCAGAGAGATGCTGTGAAGCTCTGGCCTCAGTTCTCAGCTCCAACTCCTCTAGTCTGAGAGAGCTCGACCTGAGTACCAATGATCTACAGGATTCAGGAGTGAAGCTGCTCTCTGCTGGACTGGGGAGTCCACACTATACACTGGAAACTCTCAGGTCAGCTTTACTCAATGTGCAAACACTTACACCACCAGGCTCAATGTCAGGAGACATTTGATTTAAAACCTCTTGTTTAAGAATGTCCTCCTAAATGACATCTAAATATATCAGCTCATTGCTGTGATGACATCATCCGTGATGATGCGGATTGGAACATGTTCCAGGTCGCGTCGGACAATAACATCAGCGAGTATGCGTCCTCAGTCACCGGGTTCATCAAGAAATGCATAGACAACGTTGTTCCTACTAAGTCGGTTCGGATTTATCCCAACCAGAAACCATGGATTAATGGCGATGTTCGCGCCGCACTCCGCACGCGTAACGCCGCCTTTGACTCCGGGAATATGGTGGAATATACGAGAGCCCGCTATGACCTCCGCAAGACCATCGGCTCTGACAAGCGGGAGTATAAGAACAGGGTGGAGGACAAATTCAAGAGCAACGACGTGAGGGGTGTGTGGAAGGGGCTGCAGACAATCACGGACTTCAGAGGGAGAACCAGCGGTGTAGAGAACTCCTCTACCTCCCTCCCAGGCGAGCTAAACACCTTCTTCGCTCGGTTCGACGTGAACGGCAGCCCGCCGAAGTCAGCGCTGCCTGAGGAGGCCAGCCTGCTGAACATCTCAGAGGCTGACGTGCGCAGAGCCTTCAAGCGGGTGGACATCCGGAAGGCGGCGGGCCCAGACCACATCCCGGGGCGCGTCCTCAGAGCATGCGCAGACCAGTTGGCAGGAGTCTTCGCAGACATCTTCAACCTGTCCCTGTCCCAGGCTGTTGTTCCCGAGGTCTTCAAGATGTCCATCATCGTGCCTGTCCCTAAACACCCCAAGGTAACCTGCCTGAATGACTGGAGACCCGTAGCCCTCACCTCGATTGTCAGTAAATGCTTCGAGAGGGTGGTCAAGGACATCATTTGTTCCATGTTGCCTTCCACACTGGACCCATGGCAATTTGCATACCGTCAAAACAGATCCACCGACGACGCGATTGCCATGGCACTTCACACCGCCCTCTCTCACCTGGAGGGGAAGAACTCAGGAGTCTAGGCCTGCACCCGACCATGTGCAGCTGGATACTGGACTTTCTGCCGGGCCGCCGCCAGGTGGTGAGGATGGGCAGCACCACCTCAGAGCCACTGACCCTCAACACTGGAGCCCCTCAGGGATGCGTGTTGAGCCCTTTCCTCTACTCCCTGTACACCCACGACTGCATGGCTATGCACAGCTCCAACGTCTTCATCA
Organism: Coryphaenoides rupestris; assembly: GCA_002895965.2. Taxonomy (NCBI): domain Eukaryota; kingdom Metazoa; phylum Chordata; class Actinopteri; order Gadiformes; family Macrouridae; genus Coryphaenoides; species Coryphaenoides rupestris. The sequence goes on along the minus strand of PIJE02000398.1, from coordinate 159,257 downwards.
AGTTTGCTGACGACACGACAGTGTTGGGACTGATCGCCGACGACGACGAGACTACAGGGAGGAGGTTGGATCACTGGCACAGTGGTGCCAAGAGAACAACCTCGCCCTCAATGTCAAGAAGACCAAGGAGCTGATCGTGGACTACAGGAGGCGGAGAGGTGAGCACGCCACCATCTCCATCGACAGTGCTGCAGTAGAGAGGGTCAGCAGCTTCAAGTTCCTCGGCGTGCACATCTCCGAGGACCTCACATGGACCACACACACCACACACGTGGTGAAAAAGGCCCAACAACGCCTGTATTTCCTCAATTCAACAAATTCAACATGTGCCCCCGCATCCTCAGAACATTCTACTCTTGTACCATCGAGAGTGTTCTTACAGGATGCATCACCATCTGCTACGGGAACTGCACCGCACTGGAGCGTAGAACACTACAGAGGGTGGTGCGGACGGCCCAGTACATCGTTGGAGGTGAGCTTCCCTCCCTCCTGGATATATACACCAGGCGGTGCGTGGCCAAGGCCAAACGGATTATTAAAGACAATAATCACCCCAGCCACGAACTGTACACACTTCTACCGTCAGGCAGGCGATACCGCAGTATCAAGTGCCACACAAGCAGACTCAGAGACAGCTTCCACAGTCAGGCCATCAGGCTGCTGAACAAGTTCGGCATCAATGTCTAAGTGCTAGTGCTAAGTGTTACTGCTAGTGCTAGTCCTGGTGATAAGTGCTATTGTTACTGCTGGAGCTAGTGCTGGTAGTAGTGCTAAGTGTTGGTGCTAGTGCTGGTGTTACTGCTGGTGCTGGTGCTAGTACTGGTGCCAATTGCTGGTGCTAGTGTTGTGTTGACTGTCTGAGAAGGTATTCTGTGACATTCTGTGAATGTCAGCATATAACAATGTATATTTTAGTACATTGATTTATATGTGTATTGCTCACCTGGATATTTTTGCTGTATATTCCATTTAATTTTATATTCCATTTACTTATTTTACAGAGAATTTATATTCATAGTTCTATTTCTATTTTGCTAGTCCTACTTCTGTTTTGTAGTTCTATTTCTACAAAAGTTTTTTCACTCACCAGTGTTAATTTTGGCAGCTATTTTAGATTTAGTCTTAGTCTTAGTCTTTAGACGAAAATGCATATTAGTTTTAGTCACATTTAGTCATTTTTATCCTTCTTAGTTTTAGTCTAGTTTTCGTCGACGGAAACTCAGAACATTTTAGTCTAGTTTTCGTCGACGAAAACTCATAAAATTTTAGTCTAGTTTTAGTCACATTTAAAAAACAAGATGACCGGAACTGCTGTGAACAACAGACCGGGTATCCTTCTAATGATGTATTGCATAGATCGCCATACTGCGCGAAGATTTGATTCATCTGATTGATAAAAACCCGACAATGCGCGCCTGCCCCCCCCCACTCGCTGGACCTTATTAACTGTTATAAGACGCAGAAGCGCCTGGTCCTGTTCAACTTTACTTGAATGAGCGTAGAAAGACTGGACGTTTTGATCAAGATCACCAGCAATGAGCTGTTAAGTGTGACTAGAGTCCAGTCTTTCTACGCTCATTCAACTAAAGTTGAACAGGACCAGGCGGTCTAGTGACCACCGCCAGAATGTCGCATTTTCTTCACATTCTCCCGTCTATGATGATCTTTTGATGGTTTATGTTTTTTTCCCACTGTAGAAACAACCACCGGCTCCTCTGTTCCATCAAAGTTATTCATTATTTCATTCAATGAATAATTTCGCTTAAAATCTCTTACGATATGTGTGTGTGTGTGTGTGTGGTGTGTGTGTGTGTGTGTGTGTGTGTGTGTGTGTTGTCTCTGACAGGACTTTGACAGCTGTCACTAGGCTATTTAAGTCACGGGAATGGCGCGCTGTGATTGGCCGAGCGGATATATCTGAGTCTGCTGAAAATCTGCCGTGGCGTTTATCACAGTTTGGAAAGAAAGGGAATAATATAATAATATAATAATATAATAATATAATGCAGAGAAACTAGCCGGTTGTCGCGTTTTGCGGAAACGATTTTATTTTTTTTTAAATGCCGCTTATCGCGTTTTGGAATCAAACTCTTTAATAATTCATTCAATTTTGAATGTCTGTTAGTCCACCACTAACATTTTCATATCGTCTCGTCTCGTCAACGAAAGTAAAAATAGATTTAGTCACAGTTTTTATTTTCAAAGATCCGTTTTCGTCACGTCAACGTCACGTCTTAGTCATGGGAAAAAGGTCATTAACGCATATTTTTCGTCAAACATTTCGTTAACGAAATTAACACTGTCACTCACTGCTTATACTCACGTGTAAATTGTGAAGTGACAATCAGTTCTCAGCTCCGACTCCTCTAGTCTGAGAGAACTCCTGAATCTGCAGGATTCAGGAGTGAAGCTGCTCTCTGCTGGACTGGGGAGTCCACAATGTACACTGGAAACTCTCAGGTCAGCTTTACTCAATGTGCAAACACTTACACTACCAGGCTCAATGTCCGGAGACATTTAGCATATTAGAAAAGGAAAATGTAAAAACATTACACAGATGATGGAAACAGACAAGTTGCTTGTCATCAGACTCTCTCTCTGTGTGTGTGTGTGTGTGTGTGTGTGTGTGTGTGTGTGTGTGTGTGTGTGTGTGTGTGTGTGTGTGTGTGTGTGTGTGTGTGTGTGTGTGTAGCTTGTCTGGCTGCCTGGTCACACAGGGCCAGGGCATTCACGTAGAATGTGCCCTGGCTGTATGCACATTCTGCACTCTTTCACCTGCCGATCATGGATCATTCTGAAGTACTCCAGCGTCGAGAGGGGAGAGATTGCACAGTGTCTCTGAACTGCACTTTGCAGAATCGTCTGCCTTCTAGAATGTCAGTCCCTGGACACTTCCTTCTCTTAATGTGGGACATCGTGCTGACCCCCCATAGTCTGAGCTTCTCTCGGATCTCCTCGTCCGTGATATACATAGGGAGACCGAGGAAGGACACCACCATCTCCTTGTTAGCAAGTGCCCTGGCCATGACGCTTGTTTTTTATTTCAAATCCGTCCATAAGTTTTGTTTTTCCCCCTTCCTCCTCCATCGTTACTTCATACTGTGTTGATTTTGACAGCCAACCACCATGCCACAGTTCTCCTTGATCCCCTGCAGTAACTCCATCATTGTAACTAAATCTGTAACTCTTTGCCGATCAAATCGACTATCACAGAAAGTTCTTTGTATTTGTTTGATGTTTCTCTCTCGTCATTCTGCTCTCGTCATTCTGCTTCCTCAATCACTCAGGCTTTGTCTCAATCAACGCTGTAGGGTACCGTCTGCCACTAGGGCGTGCTCAGGGTGGTATGGCCGTAAGCAATTTTGGCTGCCACTAAATTGACTTTTACAGTTGACACATGTATACTGACAGCTGTTCACGTGGTCCAGCGTTAAATTTTTGGCCAAATAATTAGTTCAGTTGGAGCCAAATATTAAAAGGATAACTAGACTGTGTGGTTGGTACATGCAACATAGTGAAGATCAACATAAAACCTATATTCTTATTTGGCGGCTGTGCTCTGATGTATGAATGCTGAAAACAATGAGATTTAACACATTCAAAACTAAAGTGCAGACTAGGTTCCACCGGGATTTGAACTCTGATCACTGGATTCAGAACGCCAGCTGCCGAAGGATCATCTGTTCAACATTCTGAAATGTTGAAGAAATTGGCCAATAGCATTTGCGGCTTCAACATTCTGCGACCTCATGTTGCCGAATTCTTCCCGGTGTTCAACATTTGACTAATCACGGTGGAGAAATGTTGGTGAATTCTTCCCGGCGTTCAACATTTGTCTAATCACGGCGGAGAAATGTTGAGCGGAGGAATTACGTGTGTTTTACAGCGGATAAATGTATTTACCTACAGTGCTGTATCTGACATAACTTTAAATACAAAAGTAATTTATAGAAGTAATTTCACCTGTTGTCATGATTAATTTATTACTAACTACTTTATAAGCACTCAATTTCCCTCGTTCTCGTCAGCCGGCGTTTGCTACTATTAATGTTGTAATGTTAAGGCTAATGCTTTTAGTTAACTTAGGCTATGAATACAGAGTTTCAAGAACAAAATGTTTTGACTATGAAGCAGAATATTTCTATTACCAAACATTAAAAGAAGTGCCTAAGAAGGTATACAACTCGCTTTCTAATTCATGATATTTTCGAGCACACTATGAGAATACATTTATTATGGAAATCCGGGTAATTCATGAGCTGTGTTTCAAACACGGACACAATATAGCCTAGGTGGCTTATGCCACCACTGGGTTTTTCATAGGATGATTACAATATTACAAGGCTGATGGTCTGGCTTTCATGTTCTAGCACTTATGTTGTTTTCATGCATTTAAAAATTGTTCATGCATTTCTTTTTTTTATATATGATTTATTTTGAGATTTTCAGCATAACAGAATACAGTACACCTCATACATAAAGTGAAATTGAAACATTCTGTGAAACAAGGTACTAACAAAGGGACAGTTTACCCCGACTCTCACCCCCCCACCCCCTTCCCTCCCTTAGAGAAGTATCAATGAAATAGGGTATAATGGGTTTTGATACAGGTATTAATGGTAGTGAATATCGGTCATGCATGCCTTAACATAGACAGAAACATACGTATACAAGTCATGCATGCTCATTTGGTTACAAAGACACAAAATAAAATAATAACACTAACAGCACTAAAATAATAAAAATAATAATAATAATACAAAAAACAAAAAACAAAAAAAAAACAACAACAACGATGCTACAAACTACTGCTTAATGGGGGGGGGGGGGGTTATAACTAGGTTGTCTAGACAACAGGGTCAATATCTATTTGGAGAGATCTGACATGATCTAGGAAGGGTTGCCAGATTTTATGGAATTTCCGTTCTGAGAAGCGAAGAGTGTGTTTAATTTTCTCTAATCTCATAAAATGAAGGGCATCCTTTATCCATTGAGAGTGAGTGGGGGGAAAAGGGCTTTTCCAACGCAACAGAATTGCACGTCTTGCCAGCAATGCGAGAAAGGCAACAAGCTCAGCAAAGTAGGACGGCAGTGAGAGGTCAATGGGAAGGACACCAAACAGGGCGAGTAATGGTGAGGGTTGGATGTTGGCAGATGTGATGGCTGAGAGGGAGTCAAAGACGCAAGTCCAGAAAGGAGCAAGGGTGGGGCAAGACCAGAACATGTGACTAAGATCGGCTGGTCGTTGCCGACACTTGTCACAGTTTGGATCAATGTCAGGGTAGATACGAGTCCCCACCAATATCCACACCTCACGGTTGCGTAATTGCGCATCCTTGACGCAATCTCTCTGATGTCCCCACCAATGTCCACACCTCACGGTTGCGTAATTGCGCATCCTTGACGCAATATCTGTGATGCCCCCACCAATGTCCAAAACAAAAATACGCCCTTGATTATTATTATTCTTGGAATGGCCTGTTTTGGTCCATTTTATTTTAGTCAAGGCTTACTCGGGTAAGACAAGCTGTTTTCTCTGTTAATAATAGCGTAACTGTTTCTCCGCACTTCCGTGTGCTTATTGTTTCCAATGTTTTTTAATAGGCTACGTTTAATAATAAACACTAATATACGCTTTAATGTTGAGTTGTTTTTTGTAGGCCTATTCACTGGGATATAATTTGTAGTAGCCTATTCAAGCATTGATCTGATATGTAGCGAATGGATCAACTGTTAATCGCCGCGCAGCTGCTCGTCACTCACTTCAGAAAATAAAAAAAATTATTTAACTGCCTACAAAATGCTTCAAAACATTTCCTAAAATAACTTAAAAATTGAAATGAAACTAAATATAACCACTTATTGCCATTTAAGTGCTCAAATAAGATCGGAAAAGTCTATAACTAGAATTGTCGCATCTGGGCAACAAGTCTAGGTTTGCGATATTAGTCGCAAATATGGGAGGTTAAAAAAATGTCGGGCTTTAATTCGGGCCTGAGAGTTCTAATAATGTGCGGGCCGGGCCGGGCTGGGGCCTCACTCTCTCGGCCAGGGCCGGGCTAGGGCCTACTTCCAGGCCCGCGCAGTCCTCTATACACACACCATAATATTACCGGTATGTTGAAGCACAGTACGTATTACTCCGCAAGGCTAGTATTACGCCACCGCGGTAGCCGTAATGCGCCGACAATCCATCAAGTATTACTCCGCGGTAGCCGTAATGCGCCGACAATCCATTAAGCGGCGCTGCTTTGACAGATTTTTGAGCCGCCCGTGGGTTTACCTACATAAAATTTCCCCCCGGTTTCGAGGTTAAATAACATAAAGCGCACGCGGATTATAAGCGCCGCACTGTCGATTTTTGAGAAAATTACAGGATTTTAAGTGCGCCTTATAGTCCGAAAAATACGGTACATATATTATAGAGACGGTGTAGCTGAAGTAATATGTATATATATATATATATATATATATAGGTGGTTAAACCTGAACTGCTTCTTGAAGAGGCTGCAAGTTTCATGCAGGTGAAGTGTAACCATGTTGCCTCTGAGGATAACTTTGGGTCTGTGGTTGCTGAGTTGAGGAGAGGCTGCTGGCTCCCATGCAGTGTGTGTGGAGACTGCATGGGACACGTTCTCATGTCATGTCCGTTGTGCAGGTGGAGTCGCTCCACTGAATAAACAGAGAGAACATGGGGTTCATGGCTGTGCTTCTTGGTGCTTCAAGCAGCAGACTCAGGAACCCCCCCCCCTCCAGCCAAACATCCATCGTCCAGCAGCACAGGTCTCCTCAGGGCCCTGTAGACTATCTGTCAATCAAGCTATCTATGTGTCTATCTGTTTGTCTGTCTGTATGTCTATCTATTTTTCTATGTGTCTATCTATTGATCTATCCATCTATCTATATATCTGTCTGTCTGTCTGTCTCTATATGCAGTGTATATATAGAGTTAAGAGTGATAGACTGTAGCTTAGATGTCTGAGTGTGGATTACAGGTGCAGCGCTGTCTGGCCAACAGTAATCCTTACAAACCAATAATCATCTTCAGCGAATGATTGATTATTTTAAGCCCTTGTATTCTGATACTTTGGGAGTCACATGATTTCACCACAGACAATACAAAGTACAGCAGTACTTTATAGCCCTGAAGTAACCCTTGAGTTTCTCTGTGGGCACCTGGTGGTTTTATAGCTTTATAAGGACTTTATAAAACCTTTGCTCTGTCTTATCTTCTCATTTCATCCAGTGATAGCTGGGTATTCTGGTGGAAGCCCCGCCCTGACGGAGGCCTTTGGAACACCATCATAAAGGTTTTACACAGAGTTAGATATTGTTCAGTCTCCTTCCTCACCTCCTCAGTCTTCCTCACCGAGGAGCCCAGAAGCTCAGTCTTTACTCTCAAGACCTTTAGAACCATTTCAATGTTCTGTCTCTTTTCTAAACACCTACTTTGTGTGTTTTTGGTGGACATCTGAATCTCTTCATTCAAGGGATCTTCCTTTCCTTGCATTTGTACTTTTGGTATTTATATTTCATACTACGCCAGGGCAGCGCACGTTTCCATCACAGAAAAGATAAGGTACCGCTTTGCTACATTTCATATTTTCATTAGTCTGAGTAAACGCTCTGTGTGTAGTTGTGTTGAAGCCCAGAACAGCAGGAGAGAGCAGACCCCCCTGGACCCAGCTGGGTCTCCATGAAGAGTGACCGGTCTATGGAACTTCCTCTTTACTTAAAACATGGAACCTCAGTCTACTGAGAAAAAGGTGAGCATTTAGCAGAAATTGTAAAGATCTACATGATACTGGATGCATTAGTAGTCGAGGAGAAATATAAAGAGATCCTGTGTGTGTTGTGATGAAGTCCAGGGCAGCAGGAGAGAGCATGTGTGTGCGTGTGTGAACTTTCGTGAAAATTTGAAAAAGCCCAGATGTAGATTGAGTTGATGAACTTGTATTCACATTTATTTACACATGCGCTCAATTTGCCTGGTTTCTACCTGTTCCACCTGTGGTCTCAGGCAGCACACACCGTCATCTCCTTCTCCTCCTCTAGAGGGAGCCCTGACTCACAAAATGAAAGCTCACTAAACAAGGAATGTAATCAGAAGTAAACTAGAATGCAGTATGATAAACTGATTACAGTAAATAAATGGTGTGTTGCATAACACAATAAACATATTCTATCTGGCTCCTATACAGACAAGTTGGTTGTTATCTGACCGTGTGTGTGTGTGTGTGTGTGTGTGTGTGTGTGTGTGTGTGTGTGTGTGTGTGTGTGTGTGTGTGTGTGTTCTCCACAGACAACACCATCAGAGGTCAAAGGTGACCAGTGCTCAGTCTGTCCAGCAGTATCCAGCAGAGCTGATCAAGGTGTGTAAATGTCCAACAAGACATTTGACCTGAGCTCTGCATGAACATTAACTATCATCTCTTGTGGTGCTCATGGTCTCCAGGCGTCCCTCTGTGGACCAGCAGGACCTGAGTCTAGGACAGACTCTTCTGATGTCCTCAGTGAGCTCAGAGTAAAGTTCTCCTTGATGTTTGTTCTGTTCCAGAGAGCTGAGGAGGACGCACACGCTTTTCTAGACATGGAGCTGAAGAAGCTGTGGAGGCTTCTCTTCCTACATTACCCACAATGCTCAGAGAGTCAGTGGGAGGAAGAGGAGGAGGTGGATGGTAAGAAGAAGGAGCAGAGGAGGCGCGCCATAGAGGGAGTGATAGACATCACAAAGCTCTGCCTGATGGAGATGAACCAGGAGGACCTGGCCGACACACTGAGGATCGGTAAGAGACTCTTACTTTGAAAACAGAGAAGAGACTATTATTTTGAAAAGAGAAGAGAAGTTATTTGTCAGACTCTTGTTTGTTTTATTCTGACTAAATTAGATTATGGTATATGTCTGCATTTCTATCTTGTAGATATCTTTCCTCCTGGAGGTTAAATGATAAATCATATTGCTGTGTAAATATCATGTATAATATATGTCTTCTGTTGTTTTCTCATGTAGAAACTGTTGCTGTCGAGTGCCAACATAAACTCAAGTCTCATCTGATGGAGAAGTTCAGGTGTGTGTTTGAGGGAATCGCTAAAGCAGGACAGCCAACAGATCTGAATGACTTCTACACACAGATCTTCATCACAGAGAGAGACAGTGGAGACGTCAACAAGGAACATGAGGTCAGACTGATTGAAACAGCTTTCAGGAAACAAGCCAAGGAGGAAACACCAATCAAATGTGAAGACATCTTTAAACCCTTACCTGGACAAGATCAACCAATCAGAACAACAGTGACAACTGGAGTGGCCGGCATTGGTAAAACCATCTTAACAAACAAGTTCACTCTGGACTGGGCTGAAGGCAAAGCCAACCAGGACATACACTTCATATTTCATTTCACTTTCAGAGAGCTGAATGTACTGAAGGGGAGAGAGTTTAGCTTGGTGGAACTTCTTCATCACTTCTTTATTGAAACCAAAGAAGCAGGAATCTGCAGATACGACCGGTTCCAAGTTGTCTTCATCTTGGATGGTCTGGATGAGTGTCGACTTCCTCTGAACTTCCAGAACAACCAGATCTTGACTGATGTCACAGAGTCCACCTCGGTGGACGTGTTGCTGACAAACCTCATCAGGGGCGACCTGCTCCCCTCCGCTCGCATCTGGATAACCACACGCCCTGCGGCAGCCAATCAGATCCCTGCTGAGTGTGTTGGCATGGTGACAGAGGTGAGAGGGTTCACCGACCCACAGAAGGAGGAGTACTTCAGGAAGAGATTCAGAGAGGAGACGCTGGCCAACAAAATCATCTCCCACATCAAGAAATCACGAAGCCTCCACATCATGTGTCACATCCCAGTCTTCTGTTGGATCGGTGCTACAGTTCTAGAGGACTTCTTCAAACCACCCCAGAGAGGAGAAGAGATGCCCAAGACCGTGACTCAGATGTACATCTACTTCCTGAGGGTTCAGTCCATACAGGGAGACAAGAAGTATCATGGGAGAGCTGAAACAGATCCACACTGGAGCTCAGAGAGCAGGGAGATCATTGTTTCTCTGGGAAAACTGGCTTTTGACCAACTGGAGAAAGGCAACCTGATCTTCTACGAGTCAGACCTGGCAGAGTGTGACATCGATATCAGAGCAGCCTCAGTGTACTCAGGAGTGTTCACCCAGATCTTTAAAGAGGAGTGTGGGCTGTACCAGGACAAGGTGTTCTGCTTCGTCCATCTGAGCATCCAGGAGTTTCTGGCTGCCCTTTATGTCTTTCAATCCTTCATCAACACTGGTGTCAACCTGCTCTCAGAAGAAACAATCCCACCCCGATCCATGTGGTCTTCTCGGTGAGAAAGAAAGGCCCAAGGTCTACCTCTGTCCAGCCAGAGAGCTGTGGACAAGGGAAGGGGTGGGCTACAGAGCACCGAGAGAGGACACCTGGACTTGTTCTCCGCTTCCCTCTCTGGCGGCTGCTTCCCTTTGGAGACCCAATTTCAGATTCTCCTACCAAGGTCTACTAGGCTTCTGACAGAAGTAGTCACAAACCAATCAGAAGATCAGTCAGTTACATCAAGGAGAAGATAAGTGGAGATCTCTCTCCAGAGCGCTTGTGTGTTTCTAAGCGGTTAAACAGTAAAAGGTGATGTGTCTTCACAACTTTCATGGAAACGTTTATCCGACCTTACCAAGCTTGTCTGGCTGCCTGGTCACACAGGGCCAGGGCATTCACGTAGAATGTGCCCTGGCTGTATGCACATTCTGCACTCTTTCACCTGCCGATCATGGATCATTCTGAAGTACTCCAGCGTCGAGAGGGGAGAGATTGCACAGTGTCTCTGAACTGCACTTTGCAGAATCGTCTGCCTTCTAGAATGTCAGTCCCTGGACACTTCCTTCTCTTAATGTGGGACATCGTGCTGACCCCCCATAGTCTGAGCTTCTCTCGGATCTCCTCGTCCGTGATATACATAGGGAGACCGAGGAAGGACACCACCATCTCCTTGTTAGCAAGTGCCCTGGCCATGACGCTTGTTTTTTATTTCAAATCCGTCCATAAGTTTTGTTTTTCCCCCTTCCTCCTCCATCGTTACTTCATACTGTGTTGATTTTGACAGCCAACCACCATGCCACAGTTCTCCTTGATCCCCTGCAGTAACTCCATCATTGTAACTAAATCTGTAACTCTTTGCCGATCAAATCGACTATCACAGAAAGTTCTTTGTATTTGTTTGATGTTTCTCTCTCGTCATTCTGCTCTCGTCATTCTGCTTCCTCAATCACTCAGGCTTTGTCTCAATCAACGCTGTAGGGTACCGTCTGCCACTAGGGCGTGCTCAGGGTGGTATGGCCGTAAGCAATTTTGGCTGCCACTAAATTGACTTTTACAGTTGACACATGTATACTGACAGCTGTTCATGTGGTCCAGCGTTAAATTTTTGACCAAATAATTAGTTCAGTTGGAGCCAATTATTAAAAGGATAACTAGACTGTGTGGTTGGTACATGCAACATAGTGAAGATCAACATAAAACCTATATTCTTATTTGGCGGCTGTGCTCTGATGTATGAATGCTGAAAACAATGAGATTTAACACATTCAAAACTAAAGTGCAGACTAGGTTCCACCGGGATTTGAACTCTGATCACTGGATTCAGAACGCCAGCTGCCGAAGGATCATCTGTTCAACATTCTGAAATGTTGAAGAAATTGGCCAATAGCATTTGCGGCTTCAACATTCTGCGACCTCATGTTGCCGAATTCTTCCCGGTGTTCAACATTTGACTAATCACGGTGGAGAAATGTTGGTGAATTCTTCCCGGCGTTCAACATTTGTCTAATCACGGCGGAGAAATGTTGAGCGGAGGAATTACGTGTGTTTTACAGCGGATAAATGTATTTACCTACAGTGCTGTATCTGACATAACTTTAAATACAAAAGTAATTTATAGAAGTAATTTCACCTGTTGTCATGATTAATTTATTACTAACTACTTTATAAGCACTCAATTTCCCTCGTTCTCGTCAGCCGGCGTTTGCTACTATTAATGTTGTAATGTTAAGGCTAATGCTTTTAGTTAACTTAGGCTATGAATACAGAGTTTCAAGAACAAAATGTTTTGACTATGAAGCAGAATATTTCTATTACCAAACATTAAAAGAAGTGCCTAAGAAGGTATACAACTCGCTTTCTAATTCATGATATTTTCGAGCACACTATGAGAATACATTTATTATGGAAATCCGGGTAATTCATGAGCTGTGTTTCAAACACGGACACAATATAGCCTAGGTGGCTTATGCCACCACTGGGTTTTTCATAGGATGATTACAATATTACAAGGCTGATGGTCTGGCTTTCATGTTCTAGCACTTATGTTGTTTTCATGCATTTAAAAATTGTTCATGCATTTCTGTCTCCAAAGGCCTCTTCAAAATCACACAAGGTGATGACGGACTCAGAGTGGATGTCACGCCTGAGGAAGTTTGCCTGCACCGGGGCCTGGCCTGCAGGTGAAGGAAACAGGCCAGCTCCCAGACAGAAGAAGTGGCATGAGCTTTATCAAAGGGTATGAGTATATTCATGCCACAGTATATTGTATTAATTGTTATTTACTCTGTGGCAACCCGCTTCCATTCATAGGCACGACGCAGAAAACACTGACCCAATGTCTGTTTAAGGCTCCTCAGTCGGGCCATTTATTATAAACACCACACAGATGAAGTCAGTACACATCAACCCTGCCTAGGAGTCCTCTCCGGGCAGGACGCCTCCTCCCGGGTAGCCGTGCTCCGCGGGGTACGGTCCGCACCCGTGGCGGCGCGATCTCCGGGTCGGCGCGATCTCCGCGGTACCCGACGTGGCGTCGGTCTCCGCGTCGGCGTGATCTTGGTCGGCACCGTGTCGGCGGTATCTCCGCGTCTCTCTCCTGGGTGTCGGCGCGCTCCCCGGCGCGTCAGCGCGAACTCCGCGTACTCCGCTCCTGGCGCGATCTCGGATTCCCGATTGGGAGGAACCCCCCGGCTTCATACCCGGGTTCCTCCTGTTTGTCTTAATCGCCCTCAGCTGTCTCCACTTGGCCCGCTGATGAACCGAGTGGGAACAGCTGCGCTCCCTGGGGCTCGGGAGGGAGGGGCCGGAGAGTCCGTAGGCTCGCGGTCCCTGGTGCAGAGCCTCCGCACTACCACATCTCACAATACATTTTACTCATTACAACTTGTATCAAATACAATAAAAGGCTAGGTTCCTATGAGTTAATAAACATGTAATGAGCAAATAATTTACATCAAATCTCAAATGAAAATCAATGATTTAATCCATGTCCAATTCAATCAAATGTACAATTATTATTTTTAGATTGAGAAATGTACAATGCAGACTCATGGACAGAGGTCCTTGTTCGGTCTACTGAGGAGGTGTGCGTGTGGATTCCACACTCAGAAGGTAACACTGGTCAATTAAAGACTAAATAGTGTGTGTGTGTGTGTGTGTGTGTGTGTGTGTGTGTGTGTGTGTGTGTGCATGCATATCAGTACACAAACTAATTAGTGATGTATCTACTCTGCCATGGAACAACAGCCAACCGGAGCAAGTATTGTTCAGGGGCCAGCGGGGCAACAGACTGCTGCAGTGGGTCGTCCGGTCCAAGTCTCGCACTTATGTTGTTTTCATGCATTTAAAAATTGTTCATGCATTTCTGTCTCCAAAGGCGTCTTCAAAATCACACAAGGTGATGACGGACTCAGAGTGGATGTCACGCCTGAGGAAGTTTGCCTGCACCGGGGCCTGGCCTGCAGGTGAAGGAAACAGGCCAGCTCCCAGACAGAAGAAGTGGCATGAGCTTTATCAAAGGGTATGAGTATATTCATGCCACAGTATATTGTATTAATTGTTATTTACTCTGTGGCAACCCGCTTCCATTCATAGGCACGACGCAGAAAACACTGACCCAATGTCTGTTTAAGGCTCCTCAGTCGGGCCATTTATTATAAACACCACACAGATGAAGTCAGTACACATCAACCCTGCCTAGGAGTCCTCTCCGGGCAGGACGCCCTCCTCCCGGGGTAGCCGTGCTCCGCGGGGTACGGTCCGCACCCGTGGCGGCGCGATCTCCGGGTCGGCGCGATCTCCGCGGTACCCGACGTGGCGTCGGTCTCCGCGTCGGCGTGATCTTGGTCGGCACCGTGTCGGCGGTATCTCCGCGTCTCTCTCCTGGGTGTCGGCGCGCTCCCCGGCGCGTCAGCGCGAACTCCGCGTACTCCGCTCCTGGCGCGATCTCGGATTCCCGATTGGGAGGAACCCCCCGGCTTCATACCGGGTTCCTCCTGTTTGTCTTAATCGCCCTCAGCTGTCTCCACTTGGCCCGCTGATGAACCGAGTGGGAACAGCTGCGCTCCCTGGGGCTCGGGAGGGAGGGGCCGGAGAGTCCGTAGGCTCGCGGTCCCTGGTGCAGAGCCTCCGCACTACCACATCACACAATACATTTTACTCATTACAACTTGTATCAAATACAATAAAAGGCTAGGTTCCTATGAGTTAATAAACATGTAATGAGCAAATAATTTACATCAAATCTCAAATGAAAATCAATGATTTAATCCATGTCCAATTCAATCAAATGTACAATTATTATTTTTAGATTGAGAAATGTACAATGCAGACTCATGGACAGAGGTCCTTGTTCGGTCTACTGAGGAGGTGTGCGTGTGGATTCCACACTCAGAAGGTAACACTGGTCAATTAAAGACTAATTAATAGTGTGTGTGTGTGTGTGTGTGTGTGTGTGTGTGTGTGTGTGTGTGTGTGTGTGTGTGTGTGCATGCATATCAGTACACAAACTAATTAGTGATGTATCTACTCTGCCATGGAACAACAGCCAACTGGAGCAAGTATTGTTCAGGGGCCAGCGGGGCAACAGACTGCTGCAGTGGGTCATCCGGTCCAAGGCACCGTGGGGCAACAGACTGTTGCAGTGGGTCGTCCGGTCCAAGGCACCATGGGGCAACAGACTGCTGCAATGGGTCGTCTGGTCCAAGGCACTGTGGGGCAACAGACTGCTGTAGTGGGTCGTCCAGTCCAAGGCACCGAGGGGCAACAGACTGCTGCAGTGGGTCCAGTCCAAAGGGCTGTAGGGCAGCAGAGTGCAGCACTGGGACAAGTGCTGGGAGCAGGGGGGCATAAGCAGCGACCATCACTGAATTTGTCAATGGTATTTGGACAGTTATTGACATTGATAAATTGCCCATGAATATTTGACATTTTGTTCACTGAATGATAGTTTGACAATATATATAGTCCTCTCATGACACGGCCCTTTGCTTTATTACCTTTCAGTTTACCAAACCAAGAGTTGGTGGTGCTCATGTTGCTGCTGCGAAGCCAAATCTCAGCAGAGCCAGAAGAGTAACCCAGGTAAATAGAGATGAAATAGCAACTGTTTAAAATGGGTTATCAATACAGGTTACTTAGACTGAATGCTTTACAGACCCAAGTCACCGACCCCACTGAAGGAAGTTCTCCAGCCAGTATTTCTGTCTCATTGAGTAATGATATAACTCCCTTTTCAAATACAGTTAAAGTATTTGTATTTCTACACACAATTTCTCCCAAGATTATTAAGAGTATTAAAAACCATTCAAATCAGAAATTACATTTGAAAGCTAAATAATGGTGTTTCATGTAGAGCAGCTGTATGAAATAATAACTTAAGGTTTGATTGTGTTGTAAATGCTATACATTTCTTAACAAATGTGAGTATATTCCTTGCCATGCTTTTACAGGCTCCAGAACCTCAGACAGACGCTCAAGCTTCAGTGCCTGTCCTCAGTCCCATAGCAGTGTGTGCCACTGTGTCAGTAAGTAATTTAACATTTAATTTCATACTGTGTAGAGCATCAGCAGTGTCTTTTATCAGTATTAAATATGTTTATGTGTTGTTTTGTTATTGCAAAGACTGCTGACTCCAGGACAGAGACACTTGAAGCTTCAACAACTCAGCTGCCCCATTTGTGGTCAGAGGCCCTGGAAGACCACAAAAGACCACCTGAAGCTCTGGTACTTTCCACCACAGCCAAGCCATCTGTACCACCAGGCTCCTGCTCCAGACCGCTTTGTAGATCCACCCATGTGTCTTGGAACCAGACTGTCCTTATGCAACTGGACTTGGCTGACAGATCAGAATTTCGGGTCATCTTCACACGAAAGTGAGTAATGTCTCTTTTATCTCTTGCCTTGTCAAATAGAATTATGAAAAATCCGGGTGATCCGGCTTCTGCGGGAGAGAGGCCTGGGTAACAGCTCAACACGGGTTTTAAAGCAGCTGAGGGAGAACCACACAGAGGAGTGGCTGCATCATGTAGCGACGTACACCACAGAGTATGTTGACTTCCTCCAACGCCCCGGACTGTTGCCCATGAAATTCCCTGAGCCTCCAGAGCCTGCTGTGGAGCCGAGCTGTAAGTGGCTTCTCTCCGTTTACAGCCAGGACATTTTAACAAGGCTGGACGACATCAAGGCCAGAGTAACATCAACCTATGGCACCATTCTAAAAATGGATTCAACGAAAAAGGTTAAACAATCTTTTTTTCTTTAAAATAGGCTCCTGATATTATTAACTACTGCCTGTATTTCTGTATTTCTGAATCATGTTCACAGAGGCCCTATACATTTTATGTGTTTCAGATCATCAAGAAGCTTCCCGGAACAGCCAAGGGGACAGCACTCTGGCTTACCTCTGTGGGAAATGAGCATGGTCAGATTCTCATCAGTGTGCTGACCGCTCAGGAGGGAGCTGGCCTGGACATGATGGCAGCAGACCTGGTGAAAAGATACCAGCAGGCCGGTGTGTATCCCCCTGTTGCCTTATATGTGGACTGCGGCTGCTGTACTGAGGCAGGGGAGACCAAGCTGAAGGCCAGATTCAGCGGGTGGCCAGACCTTAGTATAAGGCTGGATGTCTGGCACTTCATGCGCCGACTTGCCCTGGGATGCGCAACAGATGCTCATCAGCTGTACCAATCTTTATGTCACGGCTGTCAGCGTACATATTTGAGTGGGATGCAGCTGATTTAGCTCTGTTGCGCGACGCAAAAAGACAGCAGCTTCAATCCCAGGGCCTGTCTTCCCTTGCTGATGGCGACATCAATAAACATCTATCCAGGTATTTTGGAGTAATGACTACTACTGTGATTGTACAATATCTGTGAAAATCTATACAATATTTGAATACTAATAATAAATATCTATCTAATATCTATCCTGGCTCTCCATTGCCGGAAGAGGACCCGTGGTGAGGAGATCACCACTCAACTGCTGGAGGAGCTGCTGCAGGGGCTCATTGGGACCAGAGGCAACGACTCCCTTGGAGTTCCCCTGTTTGATAGGGAGAGGATGGAGCTCAGGTGACCTTCCATCCATCCATCCATCCATTATCATCCGCTTATCCGGGGTCGGGTCGCGGTGGCAGCCGGCTAAGCAGGGCCCCCCAGGCTTCCTTCTCCCCAGCCACACTCTCTAGTTCCTCCTGGGGGATCCCGAGGCGTTCCCAGGCCAGACGAGATATGTAATCCCTCCAGCGAGTTCTGGGTCTGCCCCGGGGTCTCCTCCCAGTTGGACGTGCCCGGAAAACCTCCAAAGGGAGGCGCCCGGGGGGCATCCTAATCAGATGCCCGAACCACCTCAGCTGACTCCTTTCGATGCGGAGGAGCAGCGGCTCTACTCCGAGCTTCCTCCGGATGTCTGAGCTCCTCACCCTATCTCTAAGGCTGAGCCCAGCCACCCTGCGGAGGAAACTCATTTCGGCCGCTTGTATCCGCGATCTCATTCTTTCGGTCACTACCCAAAGCTCGTGACCATAGGTGAGGGTTGGAACGTAGATGGACCAGTAAATCGAAAGCTTCGCCTTCCGGCTCAGCTCCTCTTCACCACAACGGACCGGTACCATGCGCCCCGCATCACTGCAGACGCTGCACCAATCCGTCTGTCCATCTCCCGCTCCATTTTGCCCTCACTCGTGAACAAGACCCCGAGATACTTGAACTCCTTCGCTTGAGGCAGCAACTCACTCCCAACCCGGAGGGAACACTCCACCGTTTTCCGGCAGAGAACCATGGCCTCAGACTTGGACGGTGCTGACTCTTCATACCCGGACCTGCTTCACACTCGGCTGCAAAACCGCCCCAGTGCATGCTGGAGGATCACAGTCTTGATGTAGCCAACAGAACCACATCATCTGCAAAGAGCAGAGAATGCAATTCTGAGGTCCCCAAACCGGACACTCTCCTCACTCTCGGCTGCGCGCTTGAGATTCTGTCCATGAAGATCACGAACAGAACCGGTGACAAGGGACAACCTTGGCGGAGTCCAACACCCACTGAAGAACATGCATGACTTTGTGCCGAGAATACGGACGCAGCTTGCACTGTTGTTCGTACAAGGACCGAAATGGCACGTACCAACGGCCCCGGTACCCCATACTCCCGGTAGTACCCCCACATGATTCCCCGGGGGACAACGGTTCATAGGCCTTCTCCAAGTCCACAAAGCACATGTAGACTGGATGGGCAAATTCCCATGCACCCCCCAACAACCTGCGAGGGTAAAGAGCTGGTCCACTGTTCTACGGCCAGGACGGAATCCGCATTGTTCCTCCTGGAGCTGAGGTTCGACAATCGGCCGGAGCCTCCTTTCCAGCACCTGGGACAAGTGCTTGGGAGCAGGGGGGCATAAGCAGCGACCATCACTGAACCTTTGTCTCAATGGTATTTATGCGACAGACTTATTGACATTGATAAATTGCCCATGAATATTTGACATTTTGTTCACTGAATGATAGTTTTGACAATATATATAGTCCTCTCATGACACGGCCCTTTGCTTTATTACCTTTCAGTTTACCAAACCAAGAGTTGTGGTTGCTCATGTTGCCTGGCGAAGCCAAATCTCAGCAAGCCAGAAGAGTAACCAGGTAAATAGAGATGAAATAGCAACTGTTTAAAATGGGTTATCAATACAGGTTACTTAGACTGAATTGCTTTACAGACCCAAGTCACCGACCCCACTGAAGGAAGTTCTCCAGCCAGTATTTCTGTCTCATTGAGTAATGATATAACTCCCTTTTCAAATTACAGTTAAGTATTTTGTATTTCTACACACAATTTCTCCCAAGATTATTAAGAGTATTAAAAACCATTCAAATCAGAAATTAACATTTGAAAGCTAAATAATGGTGTTTCATGTAGAGCAGCTGTATGAATAATAACTTAAGGGTTTGATTGTGTTGTAAATGCTATACATTTCTTAACCAAATGTGAGTATATTCCTTGCCATGCTTTTACAGGGCTCCAGAACCTCAGACAGACGCTCAAGCTTTCAGTGCCTGTCCTCAGTCCCATAGCAGTGTGTGCCACTTGTGTCAGTTAAGTAATTTAACATTTAATTTCATACTGTGTTGTAGAGCATCAGCAGTGTCTTTTATCAGTATTAATATGTTTATGTGTTGTTTTTGTTATTGCAAAGACTGCTGACGTCCAGGACAGAGACACTTGAAGCTTCAACAACTCAGCTGCCCCATTTGTGTCAGAGGCCCTGGAAGACCACAAAAGACCACCTGAAGCTCTGGTACTTTCCACCACAGCCAAGCCATCTGTACCACCAGGCTCCTGCTTCCAGACCGCTTTGTAGATCCACCCATGTGTCTTGGAACCAGACTGTCCTTATGCAACTGGACTTGGCTGACAGATCAGAATTTCGGTCATCTTCACACGAAAGTGAGTAATGTCTCTTTTATCTCTTGCCTTGTCAAATAGAATTATGAAAAATCCGGGTGATCCGGCTTCTGCGGGAGAGAGGCCTGGGTAACAGCTCAACACGGGTTTAAAGCAGCTTGAGGGAGAACCACACAGAGAGAGTGGCTGCATCATGTAGCGACGTACACCACAGAGTATATGTTGACTTCGCTCCAACGCCCCGGACTGTTGCCCATGAAATTCCCTGAGCCTCCAGAGCCTGCTGTGGAGCCGAGCTGTAAGTGGCTTTCTCTCCGTTTACAGCCAGGACATTTTAACAAGGCTGGACGACATCAAGGCCAGAGTAACATCAACCTATGGCACCATTCTAAAAATGGATTCAACGAAAAAAGGTTAAACAATCTTTTTTTCTTTAAAATAGGCTCCTGATATTATTAAACTACTGCCTGTATTTCTGTATTTCTGAATCATGTTCACAGAGGCCCTATACATTTTATGTGTTTCAGATCATCAAGAAGCTTCCCGGAACAGCCAAGGGGACAGCACTCTGGCTTACCTCTGTGGGAAATGAGCATGGTCAGATTCTCCATCAGTGTGCTGACCGCTCAGGAGGGAGCTGGCCTGGACATGATGGCAGCAGACCTGGTGAAAAGATACCAGCAGGCCGGTGTGTATCCCCCTGTTGCCTTATATGTGGACTGCGGCTGCTGTACTGAGGCAGGGGAGACCAAGCTGAAGGCCAGATTCAGCGGGTGGCCAGACCTTAGTATAAGGCTGGATGTCTGGCACTTCATGCGCCGACTTGCCCTGGGATGCGCAACAGATGCTCATCAGCTGTACCCAATCTTTATGTCACGCCTGTCAGCGTGCATATTTGAGTGGGATGCAGCTGATTTAGCTCTGTTGCGCGACGCAAAAAGACAGCAGCTTCAATCCCAGGGCCTGTCTTCCCTTGCTGATGGCGACATCAATAAACATCTATCCAGGTATTTTGGAGTAATGACTACTACTGTGATTGTACAATATCTGTGAAAATCTATACAATATTTGAATACTAATAATAAATATCTATCCAGGGAGGAGCTGGCTCTCCATTGCCGGAAGAGGACCCGTGGTGAGGAGATCACCACTCAACTGCTGGAGGAGCTGCTGCAGGGGCTCATTGGGACCAGAGGCAACGACTCCCTTGGAGTTCCCCTGTTTGATAGGGAGAGGATGGAGCTCAGGTGACCTTCTTCACTGCGTAAACAACAATTACCAGAAACTGTTCGGCAGGAAAGTGGTACCGGAGTTCTATCCACCCTCACGTTACACTGGTAAGCATTTGTGAACACATTGGCACTGTAATTCAACTTGGTTTTAAAATATTTTATTAATTTCATTAACTTTTGTAAAGGATCCACTTTCTCTATTGTTTCAGGAGAGCTCATAGGGGTACAGTATCTGTTCCGACAGACTGGTCAGGCACTGCAGGATATGCACCCTGATTCGGAGGAGACTGCTCAGTTCATTGAAGAGCATAATAATTCAAATTTATTGAGCACATTTCTAGTACCCAAAGCGCTGTACATAGGAGGATCAGTTAAAAATAAGACAAAAGTAAAAAAAACCAAAAAAAAAACAAAACAATAAAATTTTAACACAGGTCCTTAAATGCCAGTCTAAAGAGGTGTGTTTTGAGGAGAGCTTTGAAGGACTTGAGTGACTCTGCCTCTTTGATGGGGTCTGGGAGTGAGTTCCACAGCCGTGGAGCAGCACAACTGAATGCCCTGGCTCCCATGGTTTTAAGTCTGCAGCGTGGCTGCTGCAGAGAGATGGAGCTGGAGGAGCGGAGTGTACGTGTTGGGCAGGACAGTTTGATAAGGTCAGAGAGGTAGGATGGGCCAGTGGCATGGATGGCTTGGTAGGTGTGGGTTAGAACTTTAAAGTCAATGCGTGAGCTGACAGGGAGCCAGTGTAGGCTGAATAACACTGGAGTGATGTGCTCACGGCGGGAGGTGTGGGTGAGAACATGAGCAGCACAATTTTGGACATACTGCAGCCGGTTTATGAATTTTGAAGATGCCCCCACCAGGAGGGCATTGCAATAGTCCAGGCGGGATAAAACAAAAATTTTAAGTGGGCATCGAGGGAGAGTTGGCTGTCCAGAATCACCCCAAGTTTGCGGACCTCACTGAAGGGGACGGCTGTGACACCATCCATGGTGAGGCTGAAGTGTTGGCATTTCTTGATGGTGGCCTGGGTGCCAACCAGGATGACCTCTGTTTTCCCACAGTTCAACTGGAGAAAATTCTGCTGCATCCAGGCCTTGATGTCAGTCAGGCAGCTTGTGAGAAGGGTGGTGGCAGAGTTGATGGTGTCACTTCTGGTGGAGACATACAGCTGAGAATCATCAGCGTAGAAGTGGAAACCGAGACCATATTTCCGGATGATATTGCCCAGAGGTAGCATATAGATGCAGAAGAGTAATGGCCCCAGAACCGATCCTTGAGGAACTCCCTGTCGTACTGTCATTATGTCAGACTTGCTTGACCCAATTGCAACAAAGTGAGTGCGGTCAGTGAGATATGATCTAAACCACTCCAAGACCAGACCTGACAGGCCAAGGAGGTTCTCCATCCGGTTTAGGAGGATGTTGTGGTTGACAGTATCAAATGCTGCGCTTAGGTCCAGAAGAATGAGGATGCTGGCAGCTCCAGAGTCAGCAGAAACCAGGAGGTCATTTGTGACCCTGATCAGCGCGGTCTCGGTGCTATGCCTAGCTCTGAAACCAGACTGAAAAGGCTCCAGCAGATGTTGGCTGTCCAGGTGTTGTTGCAGCTGGCTGGACACAGCACGCTCAAGTAGCTTAGCCATGAAGGGGAGGTTGGATATGGGTCGGTGGTTATTAAGGTCCTCAGGATCTGCTCGTAGTTTTTTAGGAACTGGTGTGACAGCATGATGTGGAGGACAACGTGGAGGAAGATGAGGGCTTGGGGCCTGGAGGTCCCTCAGGTTCCAGCCTCTCCGACTCCCGGTCCCTCCACCATTATATCTGGTCTCAGTTCCCTGTTCCACAATATATCCAGTCTGGCGGTGACTGCCAGCACACCACCATGGCTCCCGGTAGGGCAAAACAATGAATCGAAATACTATTGAAATCATAATATAGCCAAGTGCAATATCCACATCGCAGGAAGCTGCGATGTTCATAAAGATAAATATGTGTGACAAAACAGCATTATAATGAAGTACTGTAGTGCTGCCGAGGTGCCCTGGCCTACATATCTAGTTCTCCAGATGTAAGAAAACATGGTTGTTTGGTCCAGACCCCAACAAATGTCAGTGAAAATGAAAATTGTAATGCAAAAATGATCACTCCCACTAATTGTGAATCATATCACAATTGTAATATCGTTCAAAATAATCACAATATGATTTTTTTTTTCCCATATCATGCAACCCTGGCTCCCGGCACATTCACCCTGGCTCCCGTCACATCCACACTGGCTCCCGGCACATCTGCAATGGCCTACGGTGCATCCATTCTGCCCTCTAATTCGTCCTCTGAGGCTGGAGTTGATATGCAAGCTGAAGATGAAAATATGGTGTCAGTGTGATCAATTTAGAATATGTATGTATAGATATGAGCCTAGCTCTTCCTAATGTTTTGAGTACATATGCACACATTTTATTAAATCCACAGCATCAATAAAGTGTCATTAAAGGTCAATGTCAGTGAAGGTTTTACATTGCTATTTCCTAAACTGTTTCATCATTTGCATAGGCTGCTGATGACCAAAATGTTCCTTGATACCAGCACGTGGACAGACTTGCTGAGTACTTGGTGGAGCTTCGGGATCAGACCTCTCTCTGTCTCAGCAACCAACAGGCCAGTACAATCATTGCACTGTGGGAGAGCCTGGACGAAGGTGATAAGCAATTTGTGAACTGAACTTTGAACTAGTTCATGTAGAAAGTGAACTTTCCCAACAATGCCATTATGCCAAAGGGGCCAGTGAAGAGGCATTTATTTATGACACCTCAGATCCTCACAACAGCAGGACAAACGCTGGTACCGGCAGTGTTTCCTGTGTCAGTAGTCGGCACCAACCCACAAACCAGTGCGCCTACCACCACAGCTGGAGCCACTCCAAAGAGGCCATATGGGCGAACTGTAGAGGCCAATACCTGCAAAAAGTGTGGACAGTTCCGCACTGCTGACACTGGACACAGCCAGTACCATGGCAGAGTTTGTTGTCCTCTGTCAGAAGCTCTTTCGAAAGACCAGTGGTTGGAGGAAATGAGGAAAAGGTTACCTAAATGACAGTCTTGGAAGAAGTATTCAGACCCTTTACTTAACTAAAAGTGTGTGAGTATCAGCAAAATGTACTTAACCTCCTGAGACCCAGCCTATTCATTTGTGTCCTCTGTAGTGGACATCAGTACTTTGTCTATATCTTTTTACTAATTTGAGCTACCCTATTAAGTCCTGCTGTACTCTCTGTACCATCCTCAGCTCTGTCTCCTACCACCATGGAGCTGCTAAACACACAATCCCTCACTAATAAATCCCTCCTCATATACGATCATATTCTGGACAAAGGGCTTGACTTCATGTGCCTAACAGAAACCTGGCATAAATGATTTAAATATTCATGTCGACAACCCCTCCTGTCAGTTTGCAGCAGATTTCCTGAGCGTGCTTGAGTGTCTTGGCCTGCAGCAGCATGTTGAGGTTCCTACTCACACCAAGGGGCACACTCTGGATCTGGTTATCACTGACTCTGCTCCCATCAGTAACCTACAGGTTTATGATCTCGGTGTGTCTGACCACAAGGTGGTCTCAATGGCCTTGACTTTTATGCTGCCTACTATTAGACCTAAGCGTCAAATGTCTTTCCGGAACTGGAAAGGCATTGACTCAGCCACTATGACCATGGATCTCCAGCTCATCACTTGCCCAGCCTCTGCATCAATAGATGAATTAGTGGAACTCTATAATACATCCCTGAGCAGTGTTTTTGATCTCCATGCCCCTGTCAAGTCACGTGAGGTCAATTTCTCATGCTCCATTCCCTGGTTCACACACGAGCTGCGGAAAATAAAAACAGCCGGACGTGTCCTGGAACGACGCTGCAGACACTCTGGGCTCACAGTCCATAAACTGGCTTTCCGTGAACATCAAAGGGCCTATTCCAACTCCCTTAAAGATGCTCGCTCACAGTTCTATTCCAGCTTAATCAATAAAAACCTTGGCAGCTCTAAACTGCTTTTTTCCACCATAAACCATCTCCTGAAGCCACAACCATCCTCTTCAACTGAGGCTACGGAGGAGCAATGCAACAGCTTTATTGACTTTTTTTAGATCTAAGGTCAACAACATTCGCTCTCTGATGCCGGCTCTCCATCTCTGCTTCCCTCTGACACCAACACCTTATCTGCGAGTGTGCCGTCTTCTCTACATCTCACTGAGGTTCAGGAGAGCCATGTTGAGGAAATCCTCAGAAAAATGAAATCCTGTACCTGTACCCTGGACCCCATTCCCACTGCTCTGCTCAAATCACACATTCCCACTCTCAGTCCTTTCATCACCGAAGTTGTTAATCTTTCCCTTCAGTCTGGCTGTGTCCCACCTGCTCTCAAGGTTGCTGTCATCCGTCCCCTTCTCATGAAGCCCACCCTGGACCCAGAGGTTCTAGCCAACTACAGGCCTATCTCCAACCTTGCCTTCCTGTCCAAGGTGTTAGAGAATGTAGTTGCTTCTCAACTTCAAGACCACCTCAAACACAACTTGTTTTAAAAATTTCAGTCAGGATTTCGTTCAGCCCACAGCACTGAAACAGCTTTGCTCAGAGTGACGAATGACCTGCTGATGACAGCCGATGCAGGATCTCCCTCACTCCTCATCCTCTTGGATCTGACTTCTGCATTTGACACAGTGGATCACACTGTCCTCCTAGAGCGCCTCCACACCACCATTGGACTATCAGATTCTGCACTCAAGTGGTTTCAGTCCTACCTTTTCAAGTTTCAAGTTTCAAGTATTTTTATAAGTTTCAAGTATCTTAACAATTTACACGTGAGTATAATCAGCCTTTTGTGCAAAACGCCCGACAGCCGACAGTAATTATAAAGGAATACAAAATAGATATAGAACTACAAAATAGAAGTAGAGCTAGCAAAATAGAAATAGAACTATACAAAATAGAAATAGAACTATAATATAAATTCTGTGTAAAATAAGAATAAAATAAAATGAAATGGAATATACAACAAAATATCCAGGTGAGCAGTACACATATAAATCAATGTACTAAAATATACATTGTTATATGCTGACATTCACAGAATGTCACATAATACCTTCTCAGACAGTCAACACAACACTAGCACCAGCAATTAGCACCAGGACTGGCACTAACACCAGCACTAGCAGTAACACTAGCACTAGCACTAGCACTGGCAGTAACACCAGCATTAGCACCAACACTTAACACTACTACCAGCACTAGCACCAGCAGTAACACTAGCATTTAGCACCAAGACCAGCACTAGCAGTAACACCAGCACTAGCACCACCACTTAGCACTACTACCAGCACTAGCTCCAGCAGTAACACTAGCACTAGCACTTAGCTCTTAACATTGATGCCGAACTTGTTCAGCAGCCTGATGGCCTGACTGTGGAAGCTGTCTCTGAGTCTGCTCGTGTGGCACTTGATACTGCGGTATCGCCTGCCTGACGGTAGAAGTGTGTACAGTTCGTGGCTGGGGTGGTTATTGTCTTTAGTAATAAGCAGTAAGCAGAACTGAATATGTCTCGCTGGGAAGATGCAAGTACAGACTTCTCCCTGTCTCCTGTGGTGTTCAACAAGGGTTGGTCCTCGGCCCCATCCTCTTCATTATTTACATACTCCCCCCCAGTCGTGTCATCAGCAGACATAGGATGTCTTTCCACTGTTATGCTGATGACACACAGCTTTACATCAAAACTGCCCCAAGCCCCTCTGCAGCCATGTCATGTCTCACCGCCTGTCTTGGGGAGATAAAGGCATGGATGAGCAACAACTTTCTCCAGTTAAACAGCAGCAAAACAGAAGCCCTTCTTGTTGGCACTCCACACCAGGTTCAGTCATCCTCCATAAATCATCTCACCTTCGACGGTCAGGTCATACCCCTCTCCTCCACAGTCACTAATCTGGGAGTTAGGTTTGACCCTCACCTGACCTTTAATGACCATATAAAACACCTGTGCAAAACCTCCTTTTATCATCTCAAAAATATCGCCAAACTCCGCCCCACTTTAACCCGGTCAGATGCAGAGAAGCTCGTCCACGCCTTTATCTCCTCAAGACTGGACTACTGTAACTCACTCTTCACTGAGATCACTGGCAAGAACATCCAGAAGCTGCAATACATTCAAAACAGCGCTGCCAGGATCCTGATGAGAGTCCGGAAATATGAGCACATAACACCCATTCTACACTCACTACACTGGCTCCCTGTCTCATTCTGGATTGACTACAAAGTCCTGCTACTCACTCATAAATGCATAAATGGACATGCACCTCCCTACCTACAAGAACTCATTACTCATTACACCAAGCTCCGCACCATGGGCGAGCGGGCTTTTTGCTCGGCAGCACCGCACCTATGGAACAGCCTGGACTCTTTTAAGACTGGCCTAAAAACCTTTTTATTCAGGAAGGCGTTTTTGATTTTGTGTTAAATCACTGTCAGCTATTTCTTTTGTGTTTCTGTTCATTCACTGCTTTCTATTATGCTTATGTTTACTATGTTTAGTTTTTTGATTATAGTTTGTTTTAACTATGTTTTTAACTATGTTTTTACTATGTATTGGCTCTATGGCACTCTGAGATTCCTGGAATGAAAAGTGCGTTACAAATAAAATGCATTATTATTATTTATTATTGTACTCTAAAGAGGACATCCTGGCCTTTCCAATGATATTTCCTGTGTTAGGCTGGGATGAGGGCAGCCCTCTTCCTGTTGAGACAAATAGGCAGCTGCAGCAAAAAGCACATGTTATGAAAAGTGAAACTAAGTCAAATATTGTTTAGCTATTGGTTTTTACCTATAATAATGATATATTTTCTTGTTTATTAACATGTCAGGAATTATAAATTGAGATCAGAATCCACTTAAACTATTTAAACTTAAACTTAAACTATAATGGACACCAGGATGAAAGCTAGCTAACTAGTTCATTGTTTACATTCAAATGTTCTCCCACAAAAACATGTTTCTTTGTGGTCTAATAAACATGTTGAATGTATTTCCTACCTTATAAATTCCTTGTAATTGTAAAGTAATTAATGTAATACAAAAAAGTTTAATTTAACCCCTCTAATGTCTTTTTACATTGTTGTAGGAGACAGAACCAAGGCAGAGAGAATTTTGTACCGAATATTGGAGGGGGAGTCAGATTTGGAATTGTCAGATGAGGAAAATGCTGAGAATGAGGTTGCACCTTTTGAGAGAGAGAGCTCAGAAGAAGAGGCAGGAGGCTCATCAGATGTGCTTACAGACACAGACGAACAAGAAAGCCGTCATCCTCTGTGGGCCAGGACTAGCATGTATGGTGTATTTAGTTCAGTAGAACCTCAGAGATCCAAAGTTTTGTTATTCATTTCATTGCAATTTCAATGCCTTTCTGATTGTTCAAATGAGATAGATAGGTAGATAGGTAGATAGATAGATAATGTGTTCATTACCTCATTCATTTAATTTTTTTTTCCCCCCCATCATAGATTCAAACCTGTGCCTGAAAAGTGGACGCCAATTCAGTACTTTTCACACTACATTGATGACCAAGTCTTTGAAGACTTGGCCACACTTACAAATCAGAGAGAGCTACAGATGAGGGGTGTGTCTCTTAATACCACCGCTGAAGAAATGAGGGTCTTCTTTGGCATGTCAATCCACATGGCCTGCCTTGGCTTTCCCGAATTAAAATGTTTTGGGCCAACAAAACCAACAACCAAGTTGCCAAGTGCCAATAATAAGCAGCAGAATGACACGGAATAGATTGTCAATGACCTGGGTGTAAGTGGGGAAGCAAAGAAGACAGACATTCTTTGGAAAGTCAGGCCACTTCTTGACAGAGTGAAGCAAGGTTGCCTTCGTCTTTCCTTCGACCAGGAAAGGTCTGCATTGACGAGCAAATTATCCCTTTTACGGGCCACTGTCCAATCAGACAATATGTTCCAGGCAAGCCATACCCTACTGGCTTAAAGGTATTTGTACTTGCCTCTCCAGATGGTCTGATGCTGGACTTTGAAGTGTGTCAAGGAAAGGATACATTCACTGGTCAAAGGATGGGCATTGGGGCAGCAGCAGTCCTACGGATAGTTGAAACTGTTCCCACAGGAAGTCAGCTATTCTTCGACCGCTACTTTACATCAGTCAACCTCATGGATGCATTGCTGGCAAAGGGCCTTCTAGCAACTGGAACAATAATGAGGAACCGTGTCCCAAAGCTGTGTCAGCTGCCTGATGACAAACAACTGAAAAAAGAAGGGAGAGGAGCCTCAGTGATGGTAGTCAGGAAAAGTCCTGAGCTGGCGATCAGCCAGTGCTGATGGCTTCCACTGCACATGGAAAAGACCCTGAAGATGTCTGCACCAGATGGTCGAAGAAAGACAAAGTCCATGTCCAGGTGAGAAGGCCAGCAGTCATTAGGGAGTACAATGACAACATGGGTGGCGTGGACTTATGTGACCGCATGCTGAGCTTCTATTGCATGGCAAGCAGAACCAAGAAATGGACCTTGCTTGTGATTGCTCATTTCTTTGATGTTGCCGTCACCAACTCCTGGATCCAGTACAAGGCAGACAGCAAAGTGCTTAACAGACCAGCAAAGAACACAGAACATTACCTGGACTTCAAACTCCATCTGGCTGAAGAGCTGCTTAACTACCTAGAACCCGACGACACTGACAACAGTGAAGAGAGCGGAGAAGAGCCGCCAATGAAAATGAGGGCTCCACAACCAGAACCATGTGTGAGAAAATATGGGGCCCGGCACATGCCAGAGATGGTGGATTGCAAACATGCAGAGAGATTCCCAAACCAGGGTTGCAAGGGCAAGACATTCATGAGATGCACCAGATGCAAAATGTTCCTCTGCATAACAAAGAAGAGAAACTGCTTCCTGGAGTATCATCGTTAACTTCTAAACATTCAACTAGCTTTGCTCACTGTAGAGTGTGTGGCTGGTGTCTGGTTTGAGCAGCCTCACCTGGCCCGAGTCAGACTGATTGGACTCAGGGTCTGGGTGCTAAATGCCCCACAGGTGTGCAGCCTCACCCAGCCCCAGAGTCCAATCAGTCTGACTGACTTGATTATCTGTAATTGATTATCTGTGGTTATTGATGTATGTGGTTATCTCTTTTAGATTTCGAATTAGAAGCGTCGCTGTTTTTTACAGTAAAATCGTCTTGTTGTCCACTACAGTCACGGACATCTAAAATACAAATATTTTTATGAAATTCTAAATTAACTGTAAAGAGGCATGAAATCAGTATCAAAAGTCAAAGTGCAGTAAAATGCTCCCTGTGTTTTACTATTATATCTGATGTTTCTGTATTAATATTACTGCCACATTAATTTGTATATTGCATTTTACTGCTGTGGATGTTTAAGGTTGAGCTATTTTAAATTATATACTGTTGGGTAGTTTAATCTACAGCAATGCATCATATTCTATAACATCAGATCTTATAGAATATGATGCATTGCTGTAGATTCTTCCATATGATCTGATCTTATAGATCTATAAGATCTTATAGATCTGATCTTATAGAATATGATGCATTGCTGTAGATCATCATATGTTTGTAGTGTGGCTGTCCTGTGAGAACCCCATATCTCTAAAGAGTCAGAAAAACAGCCTGTTTTCAGCTTTGTGACGATGCATTTTCCAGCTAATCCAAGAGGGTTTTTAGAAGAAGAAGGAGGAGAATTTTCTCAATACATAAAGGAACACTTCATCCTTCAGTTTATCACAAACATTCAACATCAACACATCTGGCGATACATGGTTTCCACAGGACAGGAAGGGTATAAAAATTGTAATCTGAAAAATAAATAGTAACTAAAGCTGGATGTAAGTACAGTACTTGGGTAAATGTACTTAGTTAAATTCCACCACTGCTAAATAAAAATGTGAAATGTGTTGTAAATAGTTAATAGTTGTATTGTAAATAGTTAAGTTGTAAATAATAGTTGTATTGTAAATTGTTTAAAATCTTGTTTATTAAAGTATTGATATGTTATTTTGTGTTTACTGTAAATATTTATTTTTCTAGATTTTAAGTCTTCATTGTATTTGTTGTACTTTTCATGGTTCGTTTTAATTAAATCTTTCAAAAGTGTTTATTTACTTCATTTTTCTATGAACAAACAAAACTGGTGTACAGCAAATATACAAGGTACAAGTGGGAGTTTTTAATGACAGTTTGTGTAAAACAGCACAATTATAATAATAATAATTGCGATGATGATGATGATGATAACATTCAATAACAGTAACATGGTATGTTATTTACAAGTTAATTAACTTGACACTTGGAAAAAAAAACCACCATGCTATGAAACAGAGAAAAAGAAACATGCCATTTTCAGTTCTGGTAAATATTGGAGGTGGTCTCTGATATACATGAGGAGAAGTTTCAGAATGAGGGTCAGCAATGCAAAGATCCACTACCCAAGTCATGCGATGAGCACTTGGCAGTGGGAATTCTGGTCCTTCAGGAGGGTGGGAGAATAAAAAAAGAATTATTGCACATTAAGAGATTATTATCATAAATAAGAAGTATATGTATATGAAATTATTTTATTCACAAGAAATATATTTGCATTTATAAAAGATGCCAAACGATCCTTGCTGCAGATCAAAACTAAGCATTTCTGTAAGGTGCAGGGAAGAAGCACGTCACACAGCAGGTGCGACTCCCTTCAGTTCCTCGGTTCGAATCCCGCCCGCGGCGTGTCCAAAGCATTTAATAACATCAAATGTTTCCTATTTGGGTTCAGGCAGCTAGAAATACACTCATCAAAAAGATATGGGTACAAAATAGCCATTTTTCATTTCTTTCTCATTTTTCCCCTTTTTCCTCTCTTTTCCCCTTTCTTTTCCTCTTCCCCCTTCTCCCCCCTTCTTCCCCCTCTTTGATGGATGAATGTTCCCCAGCTTCATTTATTTGGTTCTACCGATTGGACATCACTGCCCCTTGCTTGGTGCATAGGGTTCTCAGTGTTGGTACCTCCAGCCTATCATTGTAACCTGGTCTTTACTACTGGGTCTTATAAGCCTTTTGACCTACAGGGTTCATTTTCTCAACCCACTACTGTCTTGATTGATAATCGGAGCAGGGCAATACAGGAGTAGTATATCCTACCCATAGTGAGATACCAAGGGAATATTTGAACTCAAATAACTTACATAACCCTGGTTCATTGATAATGTGAGTCAAGTATCACCGCACATCCCTCCTTGCACGTGGAAGAGATTCACTTCAGACAGTGACTTATAAGGTAGGGGGACAGGACCTCCTGTCCACTGTCATGACCTGTCTGTCAACGAGAGACGTGGTTGACACTGAAGGGGCGCTGATGAAATATTGAGTGGACTTTGAATTAACATTTGAGTTGGCTATAGGTTAGGCTATATCTTTTCAAATTGAATGGTGCTTATGTCATAGTTATGGCTCACTACTTGTGCAATTACAAATAACATTGCTGGTTTGAATGTTTATAACATGGATCTATAACATAATAAATGGGTGAGAGGCATAATCTGCCTTCAGTTCACCACCTCACCATCTGTATCGACAATTTCCCTTATCTCCAAAAAGAGCGTACGCGGTGGTCAGATTCAGCGTACAGGTATTTCTCCCACAAAGTTTTTGCGTGTAAAGTGGCGGACACTACTTTCAGGCCCCGTTTTCTGCATACGCTACGATTATAAATGAGACCCCAGAACCTTGACCATAAAGAAGCCATCGTAACAAACTGACCAATGTTGTTAGATAAACAAAATTGTATCGCAAGATCCGCTTTTTTTCATTTTCAGCACAAAATGCACTTTAGGCAGCATTTTTTCTTCATAAAAGGCAGACAGTGTGAACACACCCTTAGGGAACTAAAAAACATTGTGAATTGGTGTAAATGGTGAAAAAAGACAGAAACCCGCCTGCCCACTGATTTGTATTGCTTTAATCTATTTTTTTCTCATCTGTAGAACAGGTAAGCCATGACAGTATGTAAATAATGACCAATGGAGCACTCACACACCTTGCTCCTCTGTTCAAAACAGGGAAAAACTTGATCAAAAGCGAAGAAGTGTCATGGAACGTATAATTCCTTGTCATGTTTTATTTGGCTATGTTTCTTTTTTTTACTTGTCGAATTGTAAAGGTTGACTGACGATCGCAGGCCGATAAAGGATGAAGTCGAATCTTTTAATAGCTACTGTACTTCTTAGCTTTTGATGAAGTGCGAAGCAAACCTTCTGGTAGACAGCACTGACTGGTGATAATGCAAAAACGCATCAACAACAACTAAACAATGCTTGTCAGGAAAAATAAAAAAATAAAAAAATAAGATTAAATAAATAACCTCAAAAATATACGCCACCTATGAGTTTTCAGTTACGCCGAAAGGGCCTAAAACACCTTTGTCACTTCAAATCAAATGTGAGGTTAAGTACTGGTTCCTACTGGTTGACGCTCGCAGTCGCAGTGCTTGAGAGCATGGACGCCTTTTACCCCGTGTATGACTGAGAAACGCGCAAACATCATCATGGAAAATAACATGGATAATGAATGTCCTAGTGTCAAGCGGGCAAGGGTTCGTGCTGCTCGGCCAGGCGCCCGGCATCAAATGAAAGTCGCCCCGATGGACGTTGAACACAACATGCAGCTCCATGGAAAATACTGTATGTGTTCTTTGGCAAATGATAAAATGGCAACATGGGTCTATACGGCTGTTTCCTATTGAATTGTGGCTTGGCTTTTCAAACCGGTTTCACCCGTCTCTAGCATGCTGTCCTATCCCTAAAACAAGCAAACAATCTCGTGTTGAGTGACAATGCACTTCTTTTAGTTTTAAATAGCTTAGTTAAAAACACATGGCCATGTTTTAACTTTCTCGCGCGCACGTCTTTACCGCCTCGTTCGGATGAACTCAAAAACATGACAAACCCGACAGGCCACCAAATAAAAACAAACCATAAATGTACAACATAATGTACACCGTATATTCAAACACATTTCAAAATCCTCAGACTTTGAAATCATTAGCCAAAATAAGTATATATTTTTTTTCTCAACCCATTAGGTAAACCTCATACTCTAGACTGTACAATATATGTATATATGAGTAACCATGAGAAACTGATGCAACAAAAATAAATATTTTTTTGCTATGTCACCTTTCAAATTCGAATATCTATGTACATTTGTATCAACAGCAATTTCCTTAGCTTATTGTGAATGTAAGAGCGCGTGTTTAACAAGCAGGCATTGCCACACAGTGTTTGATTTCTTCGTCCGCATTTTCATCTAAATGTTTAACGTCATGGCAACTCCACTGTGGCTCAGGACACGCAGACCAAAACCTCATTTGTAGTCGCCGTGCGTGAACTGTGTGGGCCACGCAAACCACAAATTACGTCATCGCCGCCTTGCGAGGTTCGTACGGTAAAGTGGCACATGAAGCCATTTTTGGTTCGCAGCAGCTCGCGCAACTCACACCCAGCGACTCTAAATCAGGTGTGACCCTGCCCTCCATACAGTCAGCGGTAACCCTAGCAACAGAGGGGAGACGGGTAACCACGGAGAAAATATTGCATCGCATGTTGCCGTGTGACTACTACCTCATCGACGGCACATCTGTTTTTTTTTCTTTTCCGTTTTTTTTTCTTTTTTGCGGACTCAGAGAAGAAGAATAGAAAACAAGTTTCTTTTTTGTGTCTATTTCATGCAGTCTGGGACAAGCCATACAACACCGGGGTGCTTGTGTAATGCTTCGGGGGGTAGGGGCTCACACACACACCACACACAGCTTTCACATGAAGGAGAAAGGGCGCAAGCTACTGGTGGTGATGATGACGGTGATGAGGATGATGATGATGCTGGTGGGGTGGGGTGTGTGGGGGAGTCATCATTTCGGACTAAAACATGCACAATTGTTCGTCTGTCCGGCTCACGGTAGCTGTAGGGTGCCATCTTGTGGACGGGTCCAACTTTTGAGCAAGGCGTGAGAGATCCGTCCCGGAGCTGCGGCACTCAGTTCAGTGAGTTGGGTCTGCGATGCGGGGATCATCAGAGCAGCCTATTTTTTGAATTCTTTGTGTTGTTTTTTTTTTTTCAATCCGTGCAGAGCCCTTTTTTTTTTAAAAACACACAACAGGCCTGGAAATGAGGGCGCTAAAGGGTTTAAGATCAAGTTAACATGCATAAGGTCTTCAGAGTTCTACAGGAAGCCATCGAGGCCATCTTTTTATTTCATTTATTTTTTACCTGAAGTCAAACGTCCACGACGGCATTGTCTCTTCTTTTGTTCTTTTTTATTTCTTTCTGGTCAACAGTGAAATGTTGAACCTTTTCACAGGTTCAACAGGTTTTTTTTTTTTACGTCATATCCTGTTGTTGTTTTTTTCTGTTTTTACTGCCTTTGGTAAATCCGCACTTGTGTTTAGCCTCATGGCTAGCTAGCTAGCATCTTCACCTCAGGAAAGCTCCCGAATCGGCCCCTTGTTCTTTGCCTTCGCTCTGATGAACCGCCGAAAGCATCCCTCAGAAAAAAATATGTAAATATCACATTCAACAACAATCACGCAAACAAACAAAAAAAAGAAAAATATAAATAAAAGAGAGAAAGAAAGGCAGAGTAAATGGAGAAGAGGAAAAAAAAGGTTTTTTTTGGGGGGGGGGGGGGGGGGGCAACTTTCAACCGGGCAAGAAAAAGAACAGAACAATAAAAAAACCAAGAAGGGTGAGGAAGGAGATGTATCAAAATGTCCGCCAGGGCGCTTCATCAGCGCTTCATCATCCTGGAGAGGAAAGACAAGATGGCGGGGGCGGGCTGGGCAGGGTCCAGCTCTGCGAAGAGGTGGCTGACGTTGTCCGTCGTGCTTCCCTGTTTCCTGGCCACGAAACCAAACAGCCTGAGAGGAGGAGGAGGAGGAGACAGAGGATGAAGAGGGGTGAGAGGACAGGAGGGGGTGGGGCGAGAGGAGGAGAATGTAGATATGAGCGTAAAAGGATTGTATGTAGTAGTTACATGTGTACGTGTTACGCTGAGACTCAGTTACCTCACTGAACCTCCTCCCTCCTTCTCCCACCTACAGGATGACAAACAACAACATCGTCATCACCACACTAATATTTATACATATATTTAGTATATTATAGCCTAGCAACCATCACTACCTGTCCGAGCGTTGGAGACTTACTTCCTGTCTTGCGGATCGACGTCACAGTAAGTTACCGTGGTGATGGGGTAGTGTCTTCTGAAGAACAGCCTGCGAGAGTACAGACCATGGGAACGAGTGGATTAGAGTTGTTTTAGAATAGTGCATTAATTACTATCCATCAATCAATTAATTATCAATCAATCAATCAATTAATGGGGGGGGGGCGATGTGCGGACTCACTTCCTCTGGCTGTCGGTGAGCGTGACCCCCTGCGGGGACACCTTGAAGTGGACGGCGGTGGCAGCAGGCAGCGGATTGGTGCTCAGCGTCTGGCCCACCGCCTTGGAGATGGCCTGGGGCCCGGTCAGGGACTCCATGTCCACCGAGTTGATGTAGAGAACACTGCATGCTGGGGGGGAGGGGGAGAGGGGGTAGGGAGAGGAGTTGGGAGCGGAGATGAGGGAGGGACAGAGGGGAAGGGGCGGGGGAACAGAGGGAAGAAAAGGAGGTTACTCTAGTGAACAAATTATAGAGCCAACCACCTTCCAACAGCACTCACATACAATACACAACAACACCTTCACACACACACGTTCACACACAATTACACGTTCGTACACACACACACTACACATTCAAACACACTAACTCACCCATTTATACACACACACATACAGTTCAAAAGTTTACATACACTTGTAAAGAACATGTATGTCATGGCAGTCCAGAGTTTCCAATAATTTCTACAACTCTTATTTTTCTGTGATAGAGTGATTGGAGCACATACTTCTTTGTCACAAAAAACATTCATGAAGTTTGGTTCTTTTATGAATTTGTTATGGGTCTACTGAAAATGTGACCAAATCTGCTGGGTCAAAAATATACATACAGCAACATGAATTATCAATTTAGGTGATGTAGAAAGTTGTGTCAATCAAATTAGCTTTGTGGCCTCTTGACTTCTTGTGAGTGATTATGATTGACTACAGCTGGTGACTTCTCTGAGCTCATTTAAATATGACTCATTTGATACAATCATTAGACTCAGCCACAGACGCTACAATGGGAAAGTCAAAGGAGCTCAGCACGGATCTGAAAAAGCGGATCATTGACTTGAACAAGTCAGGAAAGTCACTTGGAGCAATTTCAAAGCAGCTACAGGTCCCGAGATCAACTGTGCAAACAATTGTTCGTAAGTATAAAGTGCATGGCACAGTTGTGTCACTGCCACGATCAGGAAACACAAGCTATCACCTGCTGCTGAGAGAACATTGGTCAGGATGGTCAAGAGTCAACCGAGAACCACCAAAAAGCTCTCATTAGATCTGCAATGAATTAGAAGCTGCTGGAACACAGGTGTCAGTGTCCACATTCAAGCGTGTTTTACATCGCCATGGGCTGAGAGGCTGCCATGCAAGAAGGAAGCCCTTGCTCCCGAGGCAGCACCTTAAGGCTCAACTGAAGTTTGCTGCTGATCACATGGACAAAGAAAAGGCCTTCTGGAGGAAAGTTTTGTGGTCAGATGAAACAAAAATGGAGCTCTTTGGCCACAATGACCAGAAATATGTTTGGAGGAGAGAAGGTGAGACCTTTAACCCCAAGAACACCATGCCTACCGTCAAGCATGGTGGTGGTAGTATTATGCTCTGGGCCTGTTTTGCTGCCAATGAAACTGGTGCTTTACAGAAAGTAAATGGAATAATGAAGAAGGAGGATTACCTCCAAATTCTTCAGGAGAACCTAAAATCATCAGCCAGAAGGTTGGGTCTTGGGCACAGTTGGGTGTTCCAACAGGACAATGACCCCAAACACACATCAAAAGTGGTAAAGGAATGGCTAAATCAGGCTAGAATTAAGGTTTTAGAATGGCCTTCCCAAAGTACAGACTTAAATCCCATCGAGAACATGTGGACAGTGCTGAAGAAACAAGTACATGTCAGAAAGCCAACAAATTTAGCTGAACTGCACCGATTATGTCAAGAGGAGTGGTCAAAGACTCAACCAGAGTCTTGCCAGAAGCTTGTGGATGGCTACCAAAAACACCTAATTGAGGTGAAAATGGCCAAGGGACATGTAACCAAATATTTGCATTGCTGTATGTATATTTTTTACCCAGCAGATTAGGTCACATTATCAGTAGACCCATAATAAATTCATAAAAGAACCAAACTTCATGAATGTTTTTTGTGACAAATAAGTATGTGCTCTAATCACTATCACAGAAAAATAAGTGTTGTAGAAATGATTGGAAACTCTGGACTGCCATGACATACATGTTCTTTACAAGTGTATGTAAACTTTTGACCACAACTGTACATACACACGTTCACACACATGCATACATTTACCCATTCCCACACATACTCACCCATTGACACACACACACACACACACAC
The DNA here is from genome assembly GCA_002895965.2 of Coryphaenoides rupestris. Classification (NCBI taxonomy): domain Eukaryota; kingdom Metazoa; phylum Chordata; class Actinopteri; order Gadiformes; family Macrouridae; genus Coryphaenoides; species Coryphaenoides rupestris. The sequence continues at coordinate 120,696 of PIJE02000398.1, read as the reverse complement.
ATGTTCACCTATTCACACAGACGGTCGTGTCAAGCATGCAAGACAACCGGTTGGCAGAGCCGGGCGTCTTCTTGCACACTTTAGCCAGGAGGAGTCAGGAATCAAACCGGCAACCTCCCTCCCGGCACTAGCCCATGAGCAAGGCAGTAGACGCGGTGAGGAGGACATGGGATGCAGAAGGCTGGTGTTACGATGAGACCAAGCTTTAGCTCCGGGTAAAGCTCCAGAAATGCATCATGGCGGATTCATCATGTGACTCATAGTACACATGCGTTTGTGTCTGGTTGTGTATCAAGCATTTGCATTGCTGTTTGTGCACCATGGTGTGTCTCTTCCCGGGGGCGGGGGGGGGGGGGTCAGTACTGCATATTTCAGGAAAAATTTGGGAAAAGTTGAGCACGGTTCTTTCTTGTTAAACTCTGCCGCTCAGACCTCAATGGGAGCCACCAATCACAGAGTGACTTTGAGATCACATGTCGCCATTACGTGTCGACTGGTTCCCCTCCATGTCGAACATAAACCATGTGACTCAGGGACAGTGTTGGGTAACGTTATTTTTAAAAGTAAATTGTTGCATTAAAAGATTAATGGCATTAAAACAACGTGTTGTGTGACAGCGTTACCCACTGAGAAAGGTAACTTGAGAGTACTTTTGCTTCCCCGACTCTCTCTGTTGCATAGAACAGCTTTTGGGCTGATTTGTCTTATATTTGAGTCGGGTCGGATTTCGCGGGAAAAAGTGAACACTTCCACGACGTAAACGCTGGCCTCCCCTTCTCTGCCATATTGCTAGCGGAGCTACACATGTGTGCAGCTACCCACCAAGAAGTTGGAAAGAAGGTGAAATGGTGCCTGGAACGTGTCATGGAAGTAACTAAATAACGGATTCCTTGATTTGCAAAACTAATGCATTACTCGTAACAAAAAAGTAATCTGGTGTACTCTGGTGTGTTACTTTGTAGTGCGTTACCCCCAACACGGTTCAAGAAATACAGAATTTTGTATGTGTCAACTATGAAGCACAGCAGAAAAAAATCAATAAAGACTAATTTTCTGAAGACATGCGATTAATGTTGGAAAATTCTCATACATGGTCTTTTGGCCAAAACTGAATTTAACATTTAACATATTAAATATAAATTGGATTAATCAATGTAATCCTAACAAAAATAATTCTGTCTACTGCTACTTGGCAAGTACGGTTTGGAACCGGTTAGAGTTTTCTGAGAGAGTTTTGAAGTGAACTGTTATGACAGAAAGCAACAGGTCCAGTAGAAAGAAACACACAGCTTTGTTAGATCAGACCTGCCGACTTCCCTTGGAGTGCGTGAAGGTGGTGTTATTTCACATTAAAAACTCATGCAGTTTTCAATGGATCAGGGCAGCGGAGTGAGAGATGGTATTACCACAGCAGATCACTAGGTCAGGCATTTACCGTAAGCTTCTTCTGGAACCTTCTGAGCTACTGCAATGCAAGGGGGACATGGAGGTAAGTCAACTGCTAATGGATAACTTCTAACCACTAGTTGCTAACTGATCACTGCTACTATCTAACTGCTAATTGCTACAGCTCTAACAACACTAACAGCTAACAATTAATGGCTAGCCACAAATTGCTACATGCTAACAGGTAATAGCAAACTGCTAACCACTAATGGTTGCTAACTGCTAACAGCAAACTGCTTACTGATGATGGCTAACCACAAATAGCTGACATCTAACGGTCACATGATAGCACCATGAGCTCCATATTGATTCACAACACAGTCACAGGCATAACAGTAAGCCTGTATTAACCTTCACCTTTAACCCCAGGCCGTAACAACCTGTATTGAACCAAAGGTGGGCTCAAAGTTGAGAAGAGATTGGGAATTGTGCGCACACTTCACTCGAAGAGTCGTGAATAGTCTGCCACTCTCACCTGCCCCCTGCTTGAGAAGCTCCACCACAGAATCGGTGGGCGTAGCCAACTCCAGGGCTTCCTCGTTAGGGTCTAAAGGAGAGGAGAGGAGGAGGAGAGGAAGTGAGGAGAGAGGAGAGGAAGAGAGTATAGGCAGAGTGGGTATACTGCGATGAGTGTGTGTGTGCGAGGGTGTGTGTCTCACCCTTGGTAGGTATCATCAGGATACAGGGCAGTGCCAGCGGTGTCATGGCGTGTTGATACACTAGAGCAGAGAGACACCCTGCGCATGCACACACACACACACACACGCAGGCACACATGCATGCAGACACACACACACACACACACACACACACACACACACACACACACACACACACACACACACACACACACACACACACACACACACACACACACACACACACACACACACACACACATAAATACAATTTCAATAAGATTGCAGACACATAAAGCAAATGTATAAACAATAGATAATATTCACATTGAATGAGTGGAGCGGACGAGGAGGAGGAGGTGGAGGAGGAGAGTATTAGATGAGATGAGGAAGAGAAAGAGAGAGGAGAGGAAGGAGGGATCCCCCACTCTTCTCGAGATTTCTTCCTTGTTAATTAAGGGAGTCATTTCTTGCCCTTAGGGGGGCGCTATAGGGCTAGGGGGGGTGTCATAATCACATGGCCCCATAATCATATGGCCTGTAAAGCCCTTTGAGACTGAAACTGTGATTAAGGGCTGTACAAATAAAATTGACTTGATTTGACTTGACTTGAGAGGAGGAGAGGAGATGAGTAAAAGAGAGAGGAAGAGGAGAGGAGATGAGGAAGAGAGAAGAGGAGAGGAGATGAGGAAGAGGAGAGGAGATGAGGAAGATAGGAGGAGGAGAGGAGATATTACAGACCGAAGTAGGGCTCATTGGGACAGCCCTTGAGGCGGACGCCTTTGGAGCTGGTCTCAATCAGGAAGTGGCGCACAAGTTCATTGGTCAGATCCACCCCGACTGTGAACAGGAAGACACATTAGTGTCACAAAGCCATCTGGGAGCCTCGGGTCACCTTAGATGATTGGTTTGCACTATGCTCTTGCACATGCTATTGCACGCATACTGACCTCTTATTAACAATTAACATTGTTACCCGGTAGCTAGCCTGGCTAGACAGGATGCAGGCCATGGGGATAAGCTTGCCATTGGTCAACTATTTCAGTCAGACCTTTCTCCAGCGCTGGCAAAGTGCTAAAAGTGTGGCCTGACTAACCACCTGCTGATGCGATACACCTGTCCTCCGCTTATTGGAACTGAATTGAGGGAGTCAGTAGCCCTGCAGCCCCAGAATGAACAGAACCTGGATGCATGTTTTTAGTGGGGCCCTATTACACCACCAGTTGTGAGCGTGATTAGCCATTACAAGCCATTTTCGTCATGTGACTACTATTTTCATTGTGACATAGTGACATCACAAGTGGGAGTGTCCACCTAGACGTAAGATGACTAGATCAGTCTACCAGTTGGTACAGTAAACTGGATCGGCCAGTATAATTATCTCATCACCATACATCTAGGTGGAACAAATTGAATTTAATCACAAATTGAAGGGAAAGAATCAGAATATCCACACAATTTACAGTCTTTACAGCTTTTTTTGGGATGAGAAATATGACAAAATAAACAAATAAACTGGAAGGCAAATAAACAAGTAGGCATATCAACAATAAGGCAATATAAAAAATGCAGTATTAAGTTATGTAGTAAGACTATGTAGGTGCATGTACTGTGTACTACCTATGTACTGTATGTGTGTAAGTGTGTGCATTGGAGGGGCAGTGGGTGGTGGCCCTAGTGAGGTCAGAGTTCACAGTTCTGAAGACCTGAGGAAGAAACATGGTTTTAGTCTCTCTGGACTAGCAGTGTGACTGCGGAGGCGCTTGCCTGACCACAGCATTTGGAACAGTTTGTTGTTGGGGTGGTGACAACTGCTGTGTCACCACCCCAACCCCACCACCCCAAAATCCTGGAGTACAGGTCCTGCAGGGTGGGGAATCTAGTGCCAATAGTGTGCTCAGCTGAACGCACCACCCTTTGTAGCGCCCTCCTGTACTGAGAGGAGCTGTTGCCGAACCAGGCACTGATTCTTCCTGTCAGGATATACTCCACCGCACAGTGTAGAAGGTCTGAAGGATCCTCTGGGAGACTTGGAACTTCCTCAACTGCCTGAGGTGGTAGAGGCACTGCTTCGCCAAGTCAGATCCTCTGCGATGTGGACTCTCAGGTACCTGAAGCTGCTCACCCTCTCCACAGCAGTCCCATTAATCCCCAGTGGTGTGCAAGTCCTCTGATGTTGTTGTGTCCTTCTAAAGTCCACAATCAGCTCCTTATTTTTTGAGACATTCAGCACGAGGCTGTTGTCTTGGCACCAGAGTGAAAGGTTAGCAACTTCCTCTAGGTAGGCCTTCTCATTGTTACCGGATATCAGGCCCAACACCACTGTGTCATCCGCAAACTTGACGATGGTTTTGGAGCTGGACCTGGCCACACAGTCATGTGTGTACAGGGAGTACAGTATGGGGCTGAAGATGCAACCCTGGGGCATCCTGTGTTTTGGTTGAGGGGTCTGGAGGTGTGCTCTCACATAGCCCCCCTTCTGACTATCAAGATGAGAGAGGAAGCTGCGTATTACCTGGGAGATAGCATCGCCTGTGGATCTGATCATTATGCAAACCGCAGCAGGTCCATTGTGGAGGTAAGAAGGCACAGATGTAGTCCTTGATCAGTCTCTCAAACCATTTCATGACGACCGAGGTGAGGGCCACGAGTCTGTAGTCATTCAGGAATGCTGGGGAGGCAGTCTTGGGCACAGGGAAAATAGTGGACCACTTGAAGCAGGCTGGGACCACGGACTCAGCCAGGGAGGGGTTGAATATTCCGGTGAAAACTGGAGCTAGCTGGTTAGCACAGGTCATCAGTACTCGTCCAAATATGCCATCAGGACCTGCAGCTTTTTCTGGTGTTCACCCTCATCAGAGCCCTCCTTACGTCGTGCTTTGTCACAGAGAGAGCGCTCTCATCCCTAGCAATGGAACTCACTTCAGCTACGGTCCCGCAAACAGTGTTATTGCGTATCGCCTCGACCTGCAGCACTCACAGTTCAGGGGGTTCTGCCCTGGTAATCCGCGATAGTCCGTAGCCCTTGCCATAGGCATCTGGTGTCACGCTACTCCATCTATGTCTCCACTCTATCTCTGTACCTCCCTCTTTGCATCCTTCACTGTTGCTGGATACGAGGCTGGAGTTTTCGGCAGCAGTACGGCCTCAGGGCACCACGGATGGATCCATTGACCCACGGTTTCTCATTAGGAAAGGATCTCACCTTAACCGTGGGGATGATGGTATCTGCTAGCATTGCTATGAAACTCGTCACCACGTCTGTAAACTCGCTGATGTCACTGGAGCTGGATCGGAACATGTCCCAGTTGGTATCGTTCATGGCGTCCTGAATATCGTCATCACTTTGGTGGGACCACTGCTTTCCTTCCCGCATGACTTTCTTTAGATTGGCCCTATTAAAGTCCCCCGCCGCCACCACAGCCGCGTCAGGATGTTGGGTCTGGTGCCAACATAGCACATAATGCAGGTCCACATCGGTGTCCGCTAGTGGTGGGATGTAGACGGCTGTAATGATGACTGTATTGAACACCGGGGGAAGATTGACGGCATAGAGATTGTCAGATGCTCCAGGTTTGGTGAGCAGGAGCGAGAAAGAGTCTTAATATCCTTAGGTTTGCACCACTTGTTGTTGGTCATGAAGCAAACCCCTCCACCCTTGGATTTTCAGCTCAGAAAACAGACAATTGACTCGATCCGGCACCAGCGGGGTCAGCCATGTTATCGTCAGACAAATAATATTACAGTCCCTTATGTCCCGTTGGAATCGAATCCTCGGCTTAATATCACAAATATAATATATTTTCCAGAGATTGGACATTAGCAAGAAGGATGCTGGGCAGAGGTGGACCGTGAGCCTGGACTCTCTGTATGTGCTGAACCCCGCTCCGTTTCCCCCGGTGTTTCCTTCTTTGTTTCCCTGTTGTTGTTGTTGCGGCTCAACCAAGCGATCTTCAATGGCCACTCGGGATGTCCAGGAGTGTATCTCGGCTGCATGTTGTTAGTGCCGATACATTTGAGCAAAAAATAAATAAATTAAAAAAGAATTCACAATCTCCGCGAACCTACCACGATGGTGACTAGACACGACCGTGCCATCTTGAAATGGCTTGAAACGGTAATCATACTCACACCTGGTGGTATAATAGGGCCCCTTTAAAGACGCCATCAGGGGTCTTTGGGTCTTGGTCCTGGCCTATAAAGGCCGCTCCAGGGTCCTACCTTTCTTGGTTTGCTGGACGGTGGGAGGGGGGCAGGCCACCTTCATGGCCAGACCATATGCCCCCCGGAAGGAGTGACTGTCCCGGATGACGAAGGCACCAGGCTCCCGATCCTTCAGCAGATTGATGGCTGGAGGCAGAGAGGGGAGGTCAGGGTCAGGGGGGAGAGAGGAGAGGTCAGGTTAGGAGGTGGGGGGGGGGGGGGGGGGGGGGGCGTGGGCGGGGGGGGCGGTCAGGATAGAGGAGAGGGAGAGGGGTAGGCCAGGTCAGGGTTAGAAATCAGGGTTTTGCGGTAAGGAGTAGGGGTTAGGCTGCGTTCAAATATATTCCGTCCGATCATTTTAGTGGATGAGAGCAGGGTGGTAAAATGAGATGAGGCCAGCAAAATATACCAGCAACAGTAACGCTAGACGGCTTTTTGTCCGCCACGATGGAACGTATGTTAAATACTGTAGCTCTCGCGCAAAAGGAGTGTAAACTTGGCTCATATGGACGAGAAGCTAATAAAAAAAACACCCAGAATTTTGGAGGAAATTTACTTAAACTAATGATATGAACTCATAGACACAAAATACATGTATTTCATATTTTTTACCATTATCTATATCCATCACCATAGGCACATATGGTCAGGTGTGGTTCATTTTGGCGTCCTGCCATCCCGTCGGACTGTTGTTTTGTTTATTTTTCCGATGCTGTTCCAATAGGATTTGTTCGTCTGCCGTCTATCGTTGAATTCATGTGAACGCAGCAATAGACTTTGGGTCAGGGTTCGGTTTGGAGATAGGAGGAATAGGTTTGGGACATGGCGGGTTTGGGTAAAAGGTGCTGGATGTAAGATTTAAGAGCTATTATTTAGTGTTGTTTGTTAGAAACTAGTCATGTTATGTTTACCTTGCTCTCTAGTGATGTCTGGCTTATACCAGAACTTGGAGGTGTCCTGCACAAACTTGACGTTCATCTTGATGTCAGGGTAGCCATCTGCGGGAACAGAACAATGCCTTCAGGCCTCCTGCTGTGTACCCGGCAACACGGACAAACGTGAACCACAACAAGTCTCTCTCTCTCTCTCTCTCTCTCTCTCTCTCTCTCTCTCTCCCACTCCATCTCTCTCTCTCTCTCTCTCTTTCACCAACCTCTCTCTCACTTTCTCTCTTTTTCTTCCCTCACCCTCCCTCCCTCTCCCCCTCCCCCACTCACTCCCTCTCCATCTCCCTTCCTGCCTCCCTCTGTCTCTGTCTCCGCCCTCCCTTACCATAAATGGAGAACTTGGAGAGGTCCGACATTGTGTTTGTGTCTCCTGGGGTGGGTGTGGCCTGCGTGTTGTCCAGCGTGCCCCCATTGGTCCGTTCCGGGCTGTTGCCGGGGAAGTATCTCTTGTCGGGCAGGTCGGGTGACACAGGGAAGGCGGGTGTGGTTGGGGGCGTGTCCTGGGTGCTGGTCACGCGCCGTCGACCGACCAGAGGGCTCGGGGGCACGGCGGCACACGCCCACCGGGGGCCTCGACCAATCAAGGGGCTGGTAGGCTGCGGGGGAGGGGTTTCCCGGCTGGTGTTGGCAGGGACGCGACGCTGCAGGGCGGGGCTCGGCGGCGTGTTGGTGGCCACGGTGCGGTGCAGCGTGTTGGGGCTGCCCGGCACGCTGTGCACCCCCACCACCTTCACCTGGGCCCCCCCCGTGGGGGAAGCGGCCCGCCCCGGGGGGCCTCTTCTCCAACTGTCAAAACACAAACACACACATCACATGACGTGCCACCGACCACTGACACGGTGACTTTTGACTTTGTGTGATTCAGTGAAGTTTCAGTGAAAGCCAGGGAAAACAGCCACATAGTATAATGTCATAAATACAGCTGTGGGTGGGGCAACAGTAGTACTGACCCATCAGAGCTATGGGGGGGCTATGTAATACTGACCTAACAGAGTTGTGGGCAGGTCTACAGTAATATTGACCTATTGGAGATGTGGGCAGGGCAATGGTAATACTGACCTATCTGAGCTGTGGGTGGGGCTACTGGAGGACAGAGGGACGTGTGAGGCTTGTCCTCTTGAGTCAGCAAAACCTGAAGAAAACACACACACATACAGTATACAGTATATATATATATATACACACATACACACACACACACACAAGAACAATGAGTTGTAATTATAAATGTGCTGAGTTTCCTGTCCTTTGACAGAGAGAGAGAATAACACATGAATCCTCATCACAACACACACATAGACAGACAGATACAAATACAACATCCACAGTACACCACAACACACCGATGCAACCCAGAGCTGCTCAGCAAAGGTGTTAAAAAGCAATGGATTATAGGTACACGGTGGCTCCCGCCCCGCACCTGCAATGTGCAATAACAAACCCACCCCGCCAACCACACAGACGGCCACTTAGTTCCGCAACACGACCCGACCCGACGACACAAGATCCGCAGTCCGACCCGAGCCCGCATATCCTATAACAGGGGTATCTAACTCAATTTCATCCCAGGCCACATCAGCATTATGGCTGCCCTCAAAGGGCCGGTTGTAACTGTAAGACTATATACATATATCTACTCTTTATCATATTACATAACTGCCTCTGCATTCGATTATTATTGGTTTTAAAATATTTGTAATTGTTACGAATAAAGAGTAGAAGCAGAATACGTCACAACTGCATTAAACATGTATTAACACACAGACACACACACACAGACACACACACGTTACATTTCCCTATTGCAATTCTCGGCTTACGGCAAAAAGATCCTTCCCACACTGCTGTTATCCATTAGCCTCACTGTTTGGTTGACCAGGCAATTATTTTCTCACTGTGTCTGAATCTGGTGCTGACGAGATCCAGACACGGAAGGACGGACATTATAGTTTAGGCAGTAGCGGGCTGTGGAGTCTTGGTCTGGGCCTTCTCCGGCCCGATAGATGGACATACTGTACATCACACTCAGTTCAGTTCTGAGCCTAGTTAGGTCAAAGTGTGCTCCATAGCTTTCATCTACACTCCTCAGTGCGTTTTTGGGGAAGGACTGCTTGTACTGCGCAAACCGTTGCGGATCAAGCAACGGCTAGAACAACAACGTCTTTTATCTTCAAATCTAGACAGGCAGTACTGTACATCGAGACTATTCTGAGAAGCACGTCAGCAAAGTTGAAAATTCTGTTGAAAGTAAAAAGCAGAAAACAAAAATCAAAAATGTTCAGCTGATTGATACAGCCTGTTGTGCAATGCATATAGTCACTGTCAAAGTCGCCGGGGTGGTCCATAATGTGTTTGAACACTCCAAACTCCAACAGCTCTGTCCTTTTTTCACACACTGTCCTCACGACCCTCAAATTGATGTTTCATTTGTTGGAGCAACTTGTGTCTTTTCTCACACAACTCGTCCAGCAACTTTGTGCGTTTTAGTGAACGTGAGAAAAAGGCTGCGTGCCCTCCAAGATGACCAAACAACTTTTATTTTGTCTGCCCCCTGCGACATTACAAGATTTAACATATGTGCATAACAATGCACAAATAGCGCCTGGGGAATGGATTCTTTAATAAGAGCCTGCACCCTCTTAATCCCTGATGCCATCATGGCAGCACCATCGTAGCACTGAGCTACTACTTTTGATTTGCATTCATAGCTGTCTAAAATGTTAAGAATAGCTGGAGCTATGTCACATGCACATGTTATCAATAATGTACTCTCTCCTTGACACCATTGTTACTCGCATACCTGAGGACGAGTGACATTTGGGCAGCATTGCTGACATCCGTGCTCTCATCGACCATGACTGTGACGTAGTTGGCTTTGCTGATCTGTTCTTTGATTGAGCAACCGCACTGATGTGGTCGTCAGGAAGGTAATTCCCCCAATTTAATGAATCTGTGCCTTCGTTGTGTCCTCTAAAAGGCAATTCCTGTTGTCCCAAAAACACCACACAGTTGATGAGACGCTTCAGCATTTTCCGATTCTTCCTCATTGTGCCGGCTTGTCTCTCTCGACCTCTGCTCATTCAGCTGTAAATCCACTCTTGTGTCCCCAAATGTCTTCAAATTAACCGTATCTATCAAATGTTCTGGAGTGTGTTGGTTGCCTTGGTGAAGGTGTTCAGACTACTAAAACCAGTGGTGATCCATGGACCACTGTCTGTGCTGAAGAGCAAGCATGGCCAGCAAAACAGTTTATTATTGTCGACACTTGCTGTGAAGCAACAGTAGCGGTCAAAGTTAGCTTGAGTAAAGTGCCTCACGAATCCTTTGCCTGCCTGTGTGAGCCCTTCAAGCTAAGGTCTTGGCCTCTCCCTTTCACATATTGCCTTTATTGCTTGGAAACGGCCTTGAAAAAGGATTCCGAATCAAATCTGCCATGGTAACGATCTCCCCGTTACTAGCCGCCATCCTCTGTTGCAGCAAGTTGCAGCAAGGCTAACTAGCTAAGAAATAACTCCACTTGATTGGTTGATATTATCACCTGGGGCCAGCTAGAAGGGCCTGGGACTGTAACCATCCCCACACATCAAATTATGATTGGTTAATTTAGCTGTCATTCTATATTTAAACCTAATACAGTTTCTATTAGCAGAGCTTGCAATACAGGACTCAGCAGGGCCTGGGGGCGGAGCTACAGTACCTAGAACGACAGGCTGCAGTTCCAGCTCCAGATAGTGTTGATTTTCCATCAACATTAATATGGTTATGGTTATAAATCTACCAAAAAATATTTTTTAAACAAATATTTTTGTAATAATGTATTGTTTAGCTATAACAAATAATAATTATAAATGTATTATATTTTATTAACAAAAAGTTTTATCATGTTTTAAAAAATCTGCAACCTGCACATAGATGGCCAGGCCACTCCTGGTGCTCCCAATGGCCAGTCCGGGCCTGATTTGTATGGCAAGTAAATTATATGCTTTGCAACCTCTCACAGGCCACATAAAATGAGGTGCCGGGCCGGATCTGGCCCGCAGGCCTTGAGATTGAAACACGTGTCCTTCAAATCTCATATGACATGTTGAGGAGTTCCCTTGTCAATTATCAAAAAACTATCAAAGCAGCCAGAGCAAATTACTTTGCTGATATTATTAAAAAAAACTCCCATTCACCCAAAGCAATATTTGACACTATCAACACTGTCCTAAACCCTGCTGTTACTGCCCCCTCTGTGCCTTCCACAATCACTTGTGATGAATTCCTCAATTTCTTTACAAGGAAAATTGAGAATATCAGATGGGGTATCTCACCACCTGCCTATGACCCCCCCACTCCTCCTCCCTGCTCTGCTGTCCTAACTGGGTTGGAGCCGGTGTCTCTGGCTCATATCAACGACGTGGTCAGACACACTAAGCCGACTACCTGTCCCATGGACATCGTCCCTACACGCCTATTGAAGGATGTCTTTGACACTGTAGGTCCCACTGTCTCCCTCATTCTGAACAGTAGTCTAGTGAACGGCTCTGTCCCTTCCTGCTTTAAACATGCAGTAGTGCACCCCATTATTAAAAAGCCCAACCTCAACACCACTGTTTTAAATAACTTCCGGCCTATCTCAAAGCTCCCATTTCTGTCAATGGTCCTAGAAAAGATTGTATACTCTCAGCTCCTGTCTTTTATAGAGAACAACAATATCATGGACACATTCCAGTCAGGCTTCAGAGCACGCCACAGCACTGAGTCTGCTCTGCTTAGAGTCTCAAACGACCTTCTGCTCTCCCGTGACTCAGGTAAATGTGCCATTTTAGTTCTCCTGGATCTTAGCTGCGCCTTTGACACCGTGGACCACAATATCTTGTTAAGCCGTCTTGAGCACCAGGTCGGTATACATGGCAGCGCCCTCCAGTGGCTTACATCTTACTTATCTGACAGATCATTCTCTGTAGAGGCTGGAAACCTTTTATCCACGTCAGCTCCCATCACCTGCGGAGTGCCTCAAGGCTCAATCCTGGGGCCAATTCTGTTTTCCTTATACATGCTCCCACTAGGTTCCATATTTCAAAAACACAATGTGTCTTATCATTGCTACGCTGACGACACCCAGGTGTATCTTCCCATAGAAACAAGTAATAAGAACAACAGCTCAGTTAGTATCCTCCTTAAGTGCCTAGACGAGTTCAAAGCGTGGATGGCTAGAAACTTCCTCCAACTAAATGACGCCAAAACCGAAGTGGTACTATTCGGCCCCTCCAACATCACCAAGGCCACTGCTGACTGCTTAGGACCCCTGGCACCCAACCTTCACCCCCATGCCAGAAATCTTGGTGTCATCTTTGACCCATGCCTCAAGTTTGACAAACAAATAAACTCTGTTGTGAGAGGTTGCTATTTTCAACTATGTAACATCGCCAAAGTAAAACCATTCCTCACACCAAACGATCTAAAAACCGTTACCAACTCACTAATCACCTCACGGCAAGATTACTGTAATTCACTATACCTAGGCATCAACCAGTCACATACTGTGTATCCCGTTTACAACTGGTGCAAAACGCAGCTGCCCGGCTTATAACTGGGACTAGAAAAAGAGACAGCATCACACCCGTACTGGCATCCCTGCACCTGCTACCTATCAAGTACAGGATTGATTTTTAAGTTTTATTGTTTGTTTTTAAGGCTCTACATGGCCTGGCACCTCAGAACTTATCCACCCACTCTCCAATCCCAGGACACTCAGATCCTCTGACCTGCTCCTCCTGTCAGTGCCTCAGTCGAGGTTAAGGGCTCTGGGCGACCGCGCTTTCTCAGTTGCTGCCCCAAAGCTCTGGAACACCATACCACACTCAATCAAATGTTCCCCGTCCATTGAACTCTTCAAAAATAAACTTAAGACACATATGTTCAGCCTGGCATTTGAATGTCTGTGAAGTTTCCCTGACTACTTTTATCTATTTGTTTTAACGTATATGATTTTATTGCTTTGTTCTTATTTTTAACTGTTTTATGTTTTCACTGTACAGCACTTTGGTCATCCAGTGGTTGTTTTAAATGTGCTATATAAATAAACTTGATTTGATTTGATTTGATTGAATAAACACCAGTGAAAATGTCACATCACGTTACACTGATCAACCACATATTTGGCTCAAAATGCGTGGGATGGAAACATTTCAAGCTGTTGTTTAAATCATTTGGTTAGGCTTAATCAAGTAGCCTACGTTTAAAGTGATAATTTTGGGCCATGAAAATGGATGGATGGACAAAAACATACAATTAAATTAAATTATGATTATTATTAACATTTGTTTTTTAGGTATTTATTATCCAACACCCACAATCCGACCTTCTTTGTTTTACCCAGAACCGAAGCCGGAATAAAAATTCAGACAAACACCACCACCAATCACTTTTTTTGCCGGACTCGGACTCTGTGTTTAGACCCTATATAACACAAGCCAACTAAACCCTAGAATAATCATAAGTAATAAATAGTAATACATTTATACAAAAAATGTGGTGGGGGGTGGATGGAGAGAGAATTTGAAGAAGAAGTTGGTGTGGGGATGAGGAGGTGGATGAGGGTGAGGAGGTGAGGTTGCGGGTGAGGGGGGTGATGTTGCAGGTGAGGTTGTGAGTGGGATTCTCACCTCTTTGGAAGTCAGGGCTCACAGCTGCAGCGTCCCGCTCCTCCGGCTCAAAGGCTTCGCGGTAGCCATGTTGCAGACCCTGAGATCACACACACACACACATGCACCCACGCACACGCACACACACACACACACACAGTCACATCAAGTCCATGTTCTGTCAAGTATTTCTATTCTATTTCTATTTCTATTTGTATTATTTTCTAACTGCGGTCGGCTGTCGGGCGTTTTGCACATAAGATTTTCACTCACTGCTTATACTTGTGTAAACTGTGAAGTGACAATAGAATACTTGAAACTTGAAACTTCTCCAGTACTGCTTGAACCTACCTTGCTGATTCAGCAGTTTTAGCCCATTTTTAACCTTTCTACGCTGTTTTAAAGCATTTTCTAAATCCATCGTAAAGTGTTTTTTCAAACGCTAACCCTCACCTGCTGGGCCACGCCGCCAGGTTTGAGGGCCAGGGCGTTGGTGAAGTCAGGATTGTGGGCCCCGGGGCCGCTATGTGCCACAGGCTCCTCGTGGCCGCTCTGGTAGTGGCCCTCGCTGGTGGTGCGACGCCGGGCCGTCTCCGGAGCCCCCTCGGGGGTCATCCCCCGGGAACGCATCCCTGAAACAGAATAGGGACCATCAGAAGACCACACCCCACACCTGGTCCCATACCCAACAGGATGTGGATGTAACATGAGCGCAGTACTATAACAATAATGTACTGATAATGTGATGATACTGTACCAATAATGTAACTATAATGTTGTGGTAATGTAACAATGTATGTAACATCGATGTCATTTTGATGAGACTAAATGTTATGATTAAGTTACCATTTGTTTGTTCTGTTACATTTATGTAATGTTCATGTCATTTGTGTTAACATAACGTTAATATAACATGTATCGATGTACATTTTATGTAATCAGTATAAACTTTAGGTTGTAGTCATGTAAAGTAATGTAAATGGTATGCAACGTTAGTGTACACTTTATGATAAGTGTCAGATTAGTGTGATCTTTATGTAACATCAATAGAATGTGAACGGAGCAACGAGGAGACAGGTGGACTTAAAATAGGTAAACAAAGAAGGAGAAAGACAGAAAGCAAGAATTCCTGATGAAAAATGAAACGCAGAACAAACAGTCACCAAATAAGACTGTGGAGATGACGATGGAGCGTAATGGAAAGCGAAAGTGAGGGGCCAGAGATGAGATAGGAGCACAGAGATACGCCAGCAGCAGCGGAAGTATCTCTTCTCTATCTCCAACAGTAGCTCTGTTCGCTTTATTTACACCGCAGCCATCTTGAATTGGAAACTAAGATGGTAGGGATTCTGGAAAGTAAGTGTTACTTTGTAACAGTTACTAAGACTGAGTAGCGCGGACCACTACATCGTTTTTACCATTCCATCGCTATTGTGACACGTTGGTCCACTAAAAGCGAGAGTCCTTTCACAAAGAAAGGACTCTCGTAGGAATCAAAGTTGTTGTACAAAGTTTCTGACAAAGACCCTGAACTCCCAGACCTAAATTCAAGTGAACAACCTAACAGCTGGAAATATGAGAGCAACTAGTTAGAGCAACTATTGCCTAAGCAACCTTAAAAAAAACACCTTAAAAAAATTATAAAATCAAATCTGACAAAATGTATGTCTTATGCACTGATGGTTGTTTTGATAGTGGATAAAGCATATAGTAGGGTTTCATGTGATCACATGACTGAAGGATCACATGACTGAAACCCTCGTATCAGAAAGATGAGATGTGTATCATGTGACGAACCGGAGAAGGAGTAGGATCGGTGGCGGTCGGAGGGCTGAGGAGTCGCACTGGCATTCAGACCCCGAATACGAGCGTTGTACTCTGCTCCCCGCCAGGAGGAGGAGGAGGTGGGAGGAGGTGGCAGGGTTTCAGGTGATGAAGGAGGAAGTGGGACAGGAAGTGGGACAGGAAGCGGAAACCAGCGCGGGATAGGAGATGAACGGAGCAGTCAATACGAGGAGGAGAGGAGTGCAGAGGAGAGCAGAGGAGGAGGGGGAGGGGCAGGAGGAGGAGATGAGAGGAGACGAGTAGGAGAGGAGGAAGAGGAGGAGGAAAGGAAAGTGGAGGCGAGTAGGAGAGGGGAGAAGAAAGAGGCGGAGGGATCGAAGAGCAAACCAGAAAAAGGAAATAAACATGAGAATGGATGAAACAGAAAAAAAACTCAAGAAAAAACATAAACCAATAAATCATAAAATCAACAAAAGCAAGATTATGATGTCGGATGTGTAATAGATGGATATTATGAATTGGAGACCTAGCCTAGACCATTTTTGCACACTACTATTGTGTTTAGTATTTGTAGTCTACGTGACTATCTGGATGAGCTGGCCATTATATTTCTACACCCATCCACCAGCAGGGGACGCCTGTGAGCACAAGCCACAACCACAGATGATACAGGAGTCCTTGGCAGGGAAATTCTGCCCAATTTCTTTCATACATGTTTTTTGTTTTTTGGCAGGGTAATTATTTGACTATTTAGTCATTTATCAGATGCTTTTATCCAAAGCTGCTTACAGTGACTAGAGATCCATGTGATTAAGCAGCAGGTAGGGATTAGGGAGCATCTGGCTCTATAGGATGCTACAAGTTAGGCTGCAGACAATGGGGATGGAACCCAGGACCTTTCGGTCAGGAGTTAAACACCCAAACCACAACAGTGTTATCCCTCCCTCCCGCCGCATGCCAGTGGTGTCATGGTAACCCCCTGGCCCTTTACCTGCAATACGGTGCGCCACCAATCCCTCCAGGTTGAGGTTCTCCTCCTGCACCTCCTGCTCCCTTGGGGGAGGAGGTGGGGAGGAGTAGCAGACATCCCTGGGCTGGGGCGTCAGGGCTGGGACGGGTGAGGAGGAGATGCTGTAGCCTGGGTAGGGCGAGGAGCTCTGCGGGGGGTCCAGGGACTGGGACGCACTAGGGTCTGCGTTGGCGGGCTTCAGCACAGGGTGGTGGACTGGGCTGGGGTCGGCGGCGTGACCTGGGGAGGCCCGTGTGTTGTGGAGGAGGAGGGGGAGGAGGTGGGGCTCGGGGGTGGTGGTGGTGTGGGGGTGGTAGGGTCTGGATGCGGGGGAGGGGCCATCGGCCACAGGGGAGGCGGACACCAGTCCCCCACAGAGGTCGAGCCCCTGGCCGTCGTGGCCCAGCGAACCGAAGTATCCGGCGTGGTCTGACGGTGCGCTGCAGGACTTGGGCAGGCGGGGGTGCGGTGGCGGCACCAGTTGTGGCCCAGGTGCCTGCTCCAGGTCCAGCATGAGCGTATTCAAAGCCTCAATGGACTGCTGAATGTCCCGCTGGGAGGCAGGGATCAGCGGCAGGCTGTGGGTGTTCTGCAGCGGTGGCCCGAAGGGATCGTCCGGGAGGCTGTGCTGATGCCAGGAGGTCAGGCCTCGCTGCACAGCCTCCCGGCTGCTGGTGCTTCGCTCTGGGGCCCGCGGCATCAGCCGGGGGTCCAGGTACGGGGAGCCGCCTCCTCCTCCATTGTGGTACCCTCCCACCGGTGAGGAGCACGACGAGTCCATGGTGACAGCGGTGGGTGTGCAGACGCCGTGGACGGGCATCTCCCTCAGGGCCTCCTCCTGGCCTCGGGCGCTCCTCTCCAGGTACGGCCCGTCGTCCTGTGCTGCCCCGGTATGCTCGTCTAGCAGCCCCTCCAACGAGGACAAGGTGCCCAGACTACTCCGCTGCTCCTCCTCCTCCTCCTCCTCTTCCTCTGGGAGGCGAGTATCCCGCTGCTCTGTGCTGGGTGGGGCTGGGGCGGCAAGGAGGCGTGCGAGCCCCCCGTTGACGTGCACCTGCGCTGGGACTAGGTGGCGCACGCCTCCCCCTCCTCCCCCTCCTCCTGGGCTGGTGGAGGAGGTGGCCAGGTAGTCCTGGTGCCTCTGGCGGTGGGAGGTGGAGGCGGCAGGGTCACCAAGGCTGCTCAGCAGCGGGTGCGGGGGGCTGAGTTGGGGGTGGGCTTGGGGGTCGGTGCGGTCGGTCTTGACCGAGGCGGTTGAGTTCCCAGAGTCGGAGCTGACGGAGAGGGTGTGGTCCACCGCCGGGAGGGCGGAGGAGGGGGGCGCGGCGACGGGGAGGGTTTGCGGGGAGGTGGAGGCGATGGTGGTGGCGGCGGGGTGGGGGGGCTGGAGGCCGGCTAGGGAGGCGACGGCGTCCACCAGGGAGTCTCTCTTGCGGATACGAGCGTACAGACTTCCGTCCAGAGGACCCTCTGTGTGGGCCAAGTCTGGATGGGGTGGGAGACGGAGTGTAAGCACACACAGGTTCATCACACGCACACATACATTTGTCACGCATGTGCATTCAAGGCATCTTGGATACCAGGCTTTCTACATTTACACTGCAGAGGTGTGATCCTAACCATGAAACATACACTGAACTAAAATATAAACACTTTCCACACTAGATCTAAGACTTTTTCTATGTACACAAAAGGCCTGTTTCTCAAAAATGTTGTTAAATCTGTGTTAGTGAGCGCTTCTCCTTTGCCGAGATAATCCATCCACCTGACAGGTGTGGCATATCAAGATGCTGATTAGACAGCATGATTATTGCACAGGTGTGCCTTAGACTGGTCACAATAAAAGGCCACTCTAAAATGTGCAGTTTTATCTTGAAAAGAGACATTTATAGGCACTGAAGTATGGATTTCACAGATATGGAGGGGGGGGGTCAGAAAACCAGTCAGTATCTGGTGTGACCACCATTTGCCTCATGCAGTGCAACACATCTCCTTCGCATGGAGTTGATCAGGTTGTTGATTGTGGCCTGTGGAATGTTGGTCCACTCTTCAATGGCTGCGCGAAGTTGCTGGATATTGGCAGGAACTGGAACACAGTCGTATACGCCGATCCAGAGCATCCGGGGAGTATGGAGGCCATGCAAGAACTGGGATGTTTTCAGCTTCCAGGAATTGTGTACAGATCCTTGCAACATGGGGCCGTGCATTATCATGCTGCAACATGAGGTGATGGATGAATGGAACAACAACGGGCCTCAGGATCTCATCACGGTATCTCTGTGCATTCACAATGCCATCAATAAAATGCACCTGTGTTCATTGTCCATAGCATATGCCTGCCCATACCATAACCCCACCGCCACCATGGGCCACTCTAGTCACAACGTTGACATCAGCAAACCGCTCACCCACATGACGCCATACACGCTGTCTGCCATCTGCCTGGTACAGTGAAAACCGGGATTCATCCGTGAAGAGAACACTTCTCCAAAGTGCCAGACGGCATTGAAGGTGAGCATTTGCCCACTCAAGTCGGTTACGATGACGAACTGCAGTCAGGTCAAGACCCCGGTGAGGATGACGAGCATGCAGATGAGCTTCCCTGAGACGGTTTCTGACAGTTTGTGCAGAAATTCTTTGGTTATGCAAACCAATTGTTGCATCAGCTGTCCGGGTGGCTGGTCTCAGATGATCTTGCAGGTGAAGATCCCGGATGTGGAGGTCCTGGGCTGGCGTGGTGACACGTGGTCTGCGGTTGTGAGGCCGGTTGGATGTACTACCAAATTCTCGGTAACGAATTTAGAGACGGCTTATGGTAGAGAAATTAACATTCAATTCACGGCCAACATTCCTACAGTCAGCATGACAATTGCACGCTCCCTCAAAACTTGCGACATCTGTGGCATTGTGCTGTGTGATAAAACTGCACATTTTAGAGTGGCCTTTTATTGTGACCAGCCTAAGGCACACCTGTGCAATAATCATGCTGTCTAATCAGCATCTTGATATGCCACACCTGTCAGGTGGATGGATTATCTCGGCCAAGGAGAAGTGCTCACTAACACAGATTTAAACAAGTTTCTGAACAAAATTTGAGAGAAATAGGCCTTTTGTGTACATAGAAAAAGTCTTAGATCTTTGCTTCATGAAAAATTGGAGCTAAAACAAAAGTGTTGCGTTTATATTTTTGTTCAGTGTAATAACATTTCATAGATTGAGGAGAACAAGTTGATATCTCCAGCCATTTTTTTTGGTTGAACAGTGTCTGGTAGTGCAGACAGTTGGTAGGTATTATGTGGTTTTGGTTGGACTTGTGGTAGTGTAAGTGGTAGGTAGTGTGTGGTTTTGGTTGTAAATGGATTGCATTTACATAGATTTACAGTTGCCTCACCCATTCATACACACATTCATCCACCGACGGTGGAGTTAACCATGCAAGATAACAGCCAGTTAGGTTTAGGGTTAGGTGTCTTGCTCAAGGGCACCTAGCTAGGCGAAGCCCAGGGATCGAACCAGCAACCATCGGGGTTGCCAGACAACCGATCTTACCTCCTGAGCTCGGTTGTGTAGGCAGTTGATAGCTAGCGTGTGGTTTTGGTTGGACTGTGCGGTAGCCGTTGGTCGCTAGCTCATGGGGTAAAGAGAGACAGAGGGACAGGATCCCCAGCGAGTCGCCTGACAGATGGCAGATCACTCAACTATTTAAGACCTCATGTCAACAACGAGAGAGAGAGAGAGAGAGAGAGAGAGAGAGAGAGAGAGACGATGCAATGCATTTGTAAACACAACCTGTTGCTTGTTCTCATTGGTCGAGGGGCCTGATTCCTGGCTGATATGTTTATGTCTCTCTTTCTATAACAGTTCCTGCAGCCCATTGAGCCTACCGGCATGTTCAGTGTGTGCACCGGTTTCCAGGGCGAACAACATGTTTCCTCGGAACGCTGTGACAGTGTGCAGCGGCCTTAGAGGTAACTTTTCTCCCATTTGGTGGGTGTGTCAGAGGTGTTTACCCAATCAGCAGTGACGTGTATATAAACAT
>PIJE02000398.1:60000-95000 GCA_002895965.2 Coryphaenoides rupestris | reverse complement strand
GACTCCGTCCCTCTCTCACTCCCTCTCTCCCTCCCTCTCCCTCTCACTCCCTCTCTCACTCTCTCCCTCTCACTCCCTCTCCCTCTCCCTCCCTCCCTCTCTCTCTATCCCCCCCCTCTCTCTCTCGCTTTTTCTCTCTGTCTCTCTCTCCCCCTCTCTCTCTCTCTCAGGACACACACTCTAACTCTCTCTCTCCCTCTCTCACTCTCTCTCTCTCTCCCTCTCTCTCTCTCTCTCGCTCTCTTTTGTTCTCCCTGGCTAAAACTCCAGAGACGGTCGACACACCCGTCTCGGGCCCATCTCTCTCTTAAACTCCCACTATCTCTCTCTCTCTCTCTCTCTCTCTCTCTCTCTCTTCTCTCTCTCTCTCTCTCTCTCTCTCTCTCTCTCTCTCTCTCTCTCTCTCTCTCTCTCTATATATATATATATATCTATACATCTCTCTCTCTAGACACGTTTAACAGGCAGGATGTTCGGGGTCAGGCCTTCTGACCAACCAGACCCCAGGGTCAACAGCTGCACTAGTGCCTGTGCTATAACTAGCACACACACACCACACACACACACACACACACACACACACACACATGCACACACACACACACACACCTTTAAGAAACAAGGTGTGTGTGAGTGTTTTTTAAATGATTTGAAGAAGGCGAAGGTTGATAGGGGCAGACGATCAAGGAAGTCAAGGAAGTCTGTCCACAGATGTGTGGACACACACACACATGCCATGTTAGATGTTGAATCTAAAATGTCATTCAATCCCCAAATTCAATCAGAACTTGCATTGAACGTGTGTGTGTCTCATGTGATCATGCACGCGTGTGTGTGTGTCATATTACCCCTTGGCGCCAGTTGTCCATCTATTTACAGGACAGTCTGGAGGGGGGTAGCATATATATCTATATATTATATAGATATATCTATATATATATACTGTGTAGTGTTGGTTAAAGTACCAAAGGTTAGACACCTGATGTAAAAATGTTTTTATGTGCTGTGGCAGACAGCAGGGAGGCATCGAAGAGAGGAATCAAAATTGAAGGGCGGTATCTTTCAGCCTGCTGGCTCCACCCCCAAGCCTTATAAGGACTTCCTGGCCCTAAACGAGGAAAAGCTGTGGTTCGTTAAGCCACCAGCGCTTTTCATACAAAGGGAAGAGCAGGCTGCCAGAAGAGGAGAAGGAGCTGTGTGCGCCACGTGGAGATGTGACAGTTGGATTGCACAGCGTGGGCTGAGGACTAACTAACATAACCCCTGGAAACCCAGAAGAAGGACTACAATGTAAATATTGTGGATATTTGCATGGACTATTATTTTCCCTTCCTTCCCTCTCCTGGATGTAAATAACCCCCCAATACATGTCCCAATTATAAAAAAATTGTGGTTGAGTGCGTTTTGTTGTTGAACTTGGTGGCGTGGTAACCCCACACCCTTGAGCCTGCTACAGTGTGTGTATATGTTCTAGCACCGCAGTGGTAGAATGAACTCTCGGCTGACGTCAGGACGGCAGAGTCGCTCACCAGCTTCCGCAAGAGACTCAAGACCCACCTGTTCAGAGTTCACCTGGACTCGGCATAACCCCCCCCCCCCGGCACTTCCCTTTCCTAAACCTAGCACTAACTTGCTTGTTTGTACATCTTGGCATTTATAATAGTACTATCGTATTATTAGCATATAGTATGTTCTTAGATGTTGGTAATGCACTCAGAATAGCACTTATGCTCTTATCCCAGCTATTATGCAGGCTAACTAGCTAATTATGAAACTCGTTCTAATAGGCTTGCAATTATGAATGAATCCTGTTCTGTTATCTTTATGTACAAAAGTGATATATTGCTGTCTCCTTCAACAAATGTACTCTTTGTAAATCGCTTCTGATGAAAGCCAAATGCCCTAAATGTAATGTACCGTAAATCCTCTAATAGTGGCCTGTATTCCATTAAAGGTCGGTCTCTCGTAATGGCCGGGGGGCGTGGTCAACACGGACAAATAAAGGCCGGCCTCCAATACAGGCCGGGTCAAAAAACGAAGAAAAAAAACAACGGTTAATACGGTAAACTCCTGGTGCGTGTTATACACCGGTAATGTAACTACGGTAGTTTGAATGACCTGTGCAAGCCTGAATGTCCCACAACACAACGTGTCTACATAACACAGAGCTACCAGAGAAGAGAAAACAAACATGGCGCCGACCAGACGAAACTTTGACTTGACTTTTAAAGAGACAGCCGTTATTACGGTAATGTTTATTCCTACCTCAGGGTTGTTTATTTTGACAGTGGCCCGTATTTTCCCTACGGTGAGGGCTGCACTGCTGTTTGCTGGACGGTTAATTAAATGTGTTTGTGTATTCTCGTGTTGTTCTGATGCAGCCTCTTGGAAGGTGTTACCTGTCAATCTGGGTGGGTGGCAAATCATAATGAAGTGGGAGGGGCTCGTAATAAAGGGGGAGTTGTTATGTTTTGAGCGGGAGTTTAGTGGAGTCTGGGTTTGGTTGGCGTAGGTTATGGCCAGACAGTAACCTGGGAAATCATTGTTACTAATAAACAAGTTGTTCAACTTGTAATCCTGACTGGACATTCATTCTCTCACTTCGGGGATCGTTACAATATGGTATTTGCAGCTGAATCTTACTGTTTTGTTTGTTTGTTTTTATGTGGCAATGTGTGCAATGTTTTGCAATAAAAGTCAGGAAATTAAGGGATTATGTCCATGAGAGTTTAATTTTAAGAAATAAAGGCCTGCCTCTAATATAAGCCTGCCTCCAACAAAGGCCTGGTGCTCTTTGCGGCTCAGTAAATAAAGGCCCCGACCAATATTAGAGGATTTACAGTATATAACGTGTGTGTGTCACGTGTGTGTGGGTGACACGTGTGTGTGTGTCATGTGTGTGTATGACAGTGTGTCACGTGTGTGTGTGTGTCACGTGTGTGTGTATGAGAGTGTCATGTGTCTAACTTGGCTGCATCATTATGATTTTACCATGTCTCTGTGTCCTCTGAGTGTGTGTGTGTGTGTGTACATGCACATGCACGTAGGCGTGCATGTCACCTGTGGACGTGTCTTCACAGCGGGGGCTGAAGTGTTCGTACGAGTCCCAGCGGATCAGAGAGTCCTGGGTGTTGTAGTCCACAGACACACTAGGCCCGTTCTCCAGGTGACCCAGGCCTGAGGAACACAGATGCATGATGGGAAGTGAAGTCTGATATTAAACAGAGCTCATAACAAATATAGTCAGTTAAATAACATAGAATATATTCAGACTAGACTAAATCGAAAGACAATCTTGCTTTCATATGGGCTTTTTTAAAATGAGATGACATATTTACCTTTTATTTTCTCTGGCGCAAAGGAGAAAATGAATTCTACTTTTCCATATTCTGGGAATCTGTCATCTACTCAAAAACAAACAAGACACACACACACACACACACACACACACACACACACACACACACACACACACACACACACACACACACACACACACACACAAAGAGCACAAGTTGTGGTTACATTGTACATTTTACATAAAAGTCAGGAGGGAGGGGGCATCTGTAGGAAAACATTGTACTACTGGTTGTCATGAATAAACAAACACGAAACAAGTACTCAATCTTTATCACCCCCTGGTGGCCAAAGACAGCATTACCTTTGAAGGTATCATCCAGCTCGTTCTTGCCGAAGACCACAGCCAGGCCATGGATGGCGCAGGTGTGGAACTGGACCCTGAAGACCACGTCCCGGCTTGGTCCCTGGAACCTCTTGTGGTAACACTTCAACTGGAGGGGATCGGGATCATCGGTCAATCAAACAATCGTCCAATCGATTTAGCTGCCGCCAGTAAGTTTAAAGAACTGGGTTTGTGTTTTAAATACTCCTATTTTTATCCATATGCTTTGTTTGTGTTGAGGTCTGGGTATGTTCATGACGAGGGGGAGTTTACCAGAATGTCTCCTTTGAGCAGAAGGCCTGGTTCTATGGTTATGCAGATACTGGTGTGGCTGTCTCCCTGGACGTTACTGCAGAGGCAAACCCAGAGCAGGTTATTATGTAAGCATAATAAGAAATACAACATAAGCAACACATGCTAGCATTTCAAGAATAATAGCAACTGCTAGCAGTTAGCCTGTTGGATTAGCATCACAGCTTCCAGGTGTGAAGACAGTATAAACATGGCTGCCTACTATATTCCTGATGTGTAGACTGGTTGCATCGCCTGGTAGATCTTCAGAAAAGGGCGGCAGCCTGAGAAATATGAATGAAAACATAACAATGTCGTTAAGTTAAAGGGGAATCGTTACACCTGGCTGTTTTCTAATGTAAGGGAGTACTGCTTCATACACATGTTTCAAAAGAATTGTGGTCTGCAACATCAACTGCGTTTCCGCAAATAATTGGTAAAAAAATTCTGAATCCGATCAATGGAAAAACAAATCCAGCAAATCAACTACATCAATGGTCCTCCACGATTTTAGCCCGATTTCCAGTAGCCAGGCAGGTTTTTGGAAGTTGTAGACAAAAGCCCCAAATTGGAAGTAATTTGTAGCGCACTAATGAGAACGGCAGTCATGTTGTGTAAACTGCTCACATCGTGATCTGAGAGGCTCGCCAGTGTGTCACAGACATGTCGCAGTATATCTAGCAGGCAAAATATTTGGAAAGGTTGTTGTGACCGCCAATGGCTTTAGTGATCACATACAACCAATGAGAGCGCAAGACATGGGCCAGAGGAAGACGGAAAGTCAGCCTTGCTTCCATATTGTATTCCTTTTCCACCACAAAGCAGTGTGCAAACAACTTGGACCGCTAGCTTCTTGTGGCATCCATTTTGGAAGTGTCCACTCTCATGCGTTTTCGTGACTTAAAAGTTTGGAGACGAGATAAACCGTAAGAGATTTCACCAAGTGATATACTTCAAGACACCCGATTACATGACAGAAAGTGATGTAATCGCTACACTCCTAGTGTGCAGGAGGAGCTCTTTGTGTCATTAAGTTGTGGGGGCAGGGTGGTCTTACCTCCCTTGGACTCAAAGTTAGGGATGCCGTGCATGATGACGTGGTGGAGAAAGAGCGGCTTGTTGTTTATCTTGATGTGTCCGGACAGCAGGCCACTGAAGTAGCGCACGTACCTGCAGCGCGCACACACACACACACGCACACACACACACACACACACACACATACTGTACATTTAACTGAAAACTAATTCCTGCACGGGTCTGATTTTCAAGACCCACGACGTGCAATACTGAACCCACCATCCGCACATATAACCCGACCCGACTGCAAAAGATCCGCAGCCTGACCCGACCCTGCATATCCTATAATAACCATGACCAGTGAAAACATGATCACCTTACACTGATCAGCCACGAATTTGGCTCAAAACCCATATCTTCTTTGTTTCACTCAGAACCGAACCCGGACAAATTACGACAAAATACCACCCGCAAATCACTTTTTTGCGGTTCACTGGCGGGTTTCATCTTTTGTGAAGTACTTCCACACACTTGATGCGCAAGTCCGTGTTTGCTGCAAAACCTGCTATCTTTTCTGCAGCACGTGAAATCACGTGGCCAACGACTAGTCTACTTCTCTTGGCAAGAGTGGACTAGTGGTCGTTAGGTTGACTAGTCGATTAGTCTATGCAAGCCCTAGTCTCTGCTAACCAGTTTGAGAATATCTCATTCTTTTTGTGATGTCGCAGTGCCCCCGAAAAGGCAGTTCTGGTTGTATAACAAAGGTTATGCTTTTCTGTATAGTATAACGCCACGGTGTGTGGAGGATTTCATATACATATTTATTAACAATAATTATCTTGGATTTTTTTTATCAACTTCTTGTTATGACCTCTGTTTGTTATCAGACTTCATTACCCATCATGCACACATTTACATTTACATGTAGGGCATTTGGCAGACACTTTTATCCAAAGCGACTTACAAAGAGTACATTTGTTGAAGGAGACAGCAATATATCGCTGTGGTACATAAAGATAGGAATAGGGCAGGTTTCAAGCATTCATAGTTACGAGTAGAATAGAATGAGTTTCGTAATTGCTAAGTTGTCTGCATAAGTAGCTGGGATAAGAGCAGACGTGCAATTCTGAGCATGTTACCAACATCTAAGAACATACAACATGCCAAGCAGTGCTAAGTGCTATTAATAAATGCCAAGACGTACAAACACACAAGTTAGTGCTAGGGATTCACAGAGGAAGGCGGGAGGGGAGGGGGGTGGTTATGCAGAGTCCAGGTGAACTCTGAACAGGTGGGTCTTGAGTCTCTTGCGGAAGCTGGAGAGCGACTCGTCTGTCCTACCACTGTGGAGCCAGAACAGTGAAGAGTTGGGACTTGGAAGAGCGATGTTTGGCTGTTTTTAGTGAAGGTGGTACCAGTCGTCTACCGGAAGTTGTAGAGCGGAGCGCTCGGGCTGGGGCGTAGGGTCTGAGGTAGGTATGTTTGGAGGTAGGTAGGGGCGGTTCCGTTGACAGCCATGAAGCTCAAACTAGTGTCTTGAATCTAATGCGAGCGATTACCGGGAGCCTGTGGAGGTTGCGGAAGAGGGGGGTTACATGGGAGAATTTTGGTAAGTTGAGCATGAGGCGTGCTGCTGCATTCTGGATGCGTTGTAAGGGCTTGATAGCGGAGGCGGGGAGTCCAGCCAGGAGAGAGTTGCAGTAGTCGAGACGA
This sequence comes from Coryphaenoides rupestris, assembly GCA_002895965.2. Lineage (NCBI taxonomy): Eukaryota > Metazoa > Chordata > Actinopteri > Gadiformes > Macrouridae > Coryphaenoides > Coryphaenoides rupestris. The sequence continues at coordinate 88,294 of PIJE02000398.1, read as the reverse complement.
GTGATGACGAGCGCTTGGACCAGGATCTGCGCTGCTTCATGTGTGAGGAAGGGCCGGATCTTGCGGATGTTGTAGAGAGCAATTCTACAAGATCGGGCCACAGAGGTAATGTTGACATTGCAGGACAGCTGGTCATCCAGTACTATGCCAAGGTTCCTTGCAGTGGGTGCAGGCGAGACTTCGATGCCCCTCAATGGTGACAAGTAGGTCCATCTGAGGGCAGTCTTTTCCTTTTCTATGAAGAGAAGCTCAGTCTTGTCAAGGTTGAGCTTCAGGTGGTTGGCGGTCATCCATCTGCTGATGTCGGCCAGGCATTTAGAGATGCGTTGCGATTTGGGTGTCAGAGGGGAGGAAGGAAAGAAACAGTTGAGTGTCGTCTGCATAGTGATAGGAGAAGCCGTGGGATGTGATTACAGAGCCTAGAGATCTAGTGTATAAAGAGAACAGAAGGGGGCCCAGTACTGAGCCTTGGGGGACTCCGGTGTCAAGGGTGCAGGGTCTAGACAGTGAGCCATTCCATGTGACCTGATAGGTGCGATCTGTCAGGTAGGAAGTGAACCAGAATAACGCAGTTCCAGCAATGCCAAGCTCTGTCAGGGTGGAGAGAAGAATCTGGTGGTTCACTGTGTCGAATGTGGATTCGACACAGTGGAAGGATGAGCACAGATGAGGGGGGCGAGCTTCTGGCATCACGAAGCAATACTGCGAGCAGGGCCGTCCTGTGGAGTGCGCGGCCTTGAAGCCTGACTGAGGGTCGAGCAGGTTGTTCTGGGAGAGATAGGACGATAGTTGGGTGGAGACAGCACGTTCTAGGGTTTTGGAGAGGAATGATAGGAGAGACACAGTCTGTAGTTCCCGACGTCGGTGGTGTCCAGGGTGGATTTCTTGAAGAGAGGCTTGATTCTGGCAGTCTTGAAGGCAGTTGGAACCAGGCCTGAATTGATGGAGGTGTTAATCAGGGTGGTGAGGAAGGGAAGGATGTCGCCCGAGATGTCTTGGAGAAGGGAGGATGGGATTGGGTCAAGGGGGGCAGGTGGTGGCGTGGTTGGATGTCACAAGCCTGTTGACTTCTTCAAAGGAGAGGGGGGTGAAGCAGGTAAGGCTGGCAGGGGTGGGTGAAGGGGGAGGGAGGATAGCAGCAGGGGTGAAATAGGAGGTAATGTCCTTCACCTTCTTTGTAAAGTAGGTGAGAGGGAGGAGGGAAGAGGAGGGGAGGGAGGTTTGAGGAGGGAAGAGAACATGGAGAAAAGTTTCCTGGGGTTGGAGGCGGAAGAGTTGATCTTTGTATGGTAGAAGGCAGATTTGGCTGCTGACATAGTAGAGGTGAAACCTGAGAGGAGGTGGAGGTAGTGAGAGAGATCATCAGCAGAGTCTGATTTCCTCCATATTCTCTCTGTTCTATGAGCCCACACGTATGTGTGTGAGCCCCCGAACACGCATGTTTTCCTCATATATACAACATCGCTCATTATAACGTTCACACTCAAGGATGTGTACTATCTTAAAAAAAAAGGTGCAGTCGTAATTATGAATAACACATTGTTTTCACTTCAGTGTTCGCTGGATTGATCAAGGACACCTCAAAAAGGACAAAAAGTGCAGAGTGCCGGTTGATATGGTGGTACAGCAGAATACCCCGGAACATTCTGTGGTATCTTCCAAACAATTATTACAATTAATTCCAAAATACCGATCATCTGTGACGTATTCCCGCAGCAGACGTAAGTTGGTCGGGTTTGAGAAGAGACAGAGAGCGTGAGAGAGAGAGGGTGGTGGGGAACTTGACATTTCATGTTTTGTTTCTATCTTAAGGGATAGTTCAGGATTTAGGTTTTTTCAACTTCTGTGATTTTTCCCGGGGTTAGACAAGAAAAGTGTGACCATTTTTTTTTATCGTTCAGTGTACATACCCGGGGGTATGTACACTGAACGATAAAAAAAAATGCTAGCATTAGCACGCTCATTCCCAGGGGAAATTCCCAGGTGCCAAAGCACATTAGCTCCATGACTCAACGTAATAATAATAATACACCTTCCAGAAAATGCAAACATTAATGTGAATTCCAAAAAGAGAGCTCAGCTTATTTTAGGAGCCGTTACTACAGCACCATTCTGTTCAAGAATGTTTCTTCTTCCACTGGGCTGTGCGCTATGACACAGGCCGCCCCAGCGATAAGAACACAACTGATTTGAAGAAGCAGAAGAAGACAATTAAGTAGGTAATTCAGAAAGATATAGTGCCTTAGTTACTGCTTGCAAAATAAATTTTTTAACATAGTTTATTCCAATATATATATACGTAAACAGGACCAGTGCCAGCTACGTACAGGGAGATATCAACCACCCATATGTAACCGTAAGTAGCAGGAAGCGATGTAAGGCTGACCTTCTCTGGGATGGTTGTCCAACAGGAAGTGCTTTGTCTTCATAGAACCTCCTCATGGCAAACCTGTCCAAAGCCTGGTCCGCACTGAGAGAGACATAGAGAGAGGCAGACAGAGAAGAGAGGGAGACACATAGACAGAGAAGAGAGACAGACCGACCAACAGACAGACAGAGAGTGACACACAACAACAGAGAAGAGAGAGAGAGAGCCAGACATGGAGAGAGAGATTGTATTATTTATTACCACGTTTAAAACATCTAATCTAATGTAATCCACGCTAACCTGAACTAATCTAATGCAACCAATCTAATCTAGTTTAATCTAATGTAATGTTTCCTCTCTAATGTAATGTTACCTTGCCGATATGCTGCTGTAGTGCATGTAGGCAGCCACCACCACCCCCGTCCTACCCCTGTTACCCTGAGAGAGAGAGAGGTATAGAGACAGAGACAGATATATAGAGAAATAGAGACAGAGAGAGGTGGAGAAAGATAAACAGATATTAGAAAAGTCACAGTCATAATAAATATAAAAATATAATAATAATGAGTGAATCTTTATGGCAATGCAGTGATTCCAGATGGGAATGAAGGATAATTTAGTGCTTCGGGTGACTCCCATTCGAAAGGACCAGGTTTTGAAACCCAATGCCCCAATGCCAAATTTAATTAAAATAAAAGCGGATAAGAGTGTCTAAATGACGAAACAACTAAATCAGTAGCTAAGGAAATTGCCATTCAAAGAAACACTAGAAACACTATAAAACAAACAAAAGTCTCACAATGTCCTTTAGTACTGGATAAGAAAGACCCCTGTAACAGGGCATCTGCCCGGTAACAGGATATCTCCCCAGTAACAGGGTATCTGCCCGGGTGTATCTGTCTGGGTACCAGGATATCTACCCGAGTAACAGCTATCAGCTCGGGTACCTTGTTGAGCAGGACCACCACGTTGCGGAGGTCTCCATGGAGCCAGGTATCCATGGCCTTGCACATGCTGCAAATCTGATCCAGCGCAGGGGCATGCTGGTCTGGCCAGCCAAAGTCCAGGACCTGATGGGGTATAGCACATCCAGGAGATTGAAGAGATGTGCAATCAGGACATCACCTAATCACTAGAGTTCTCCAATTATTGTCCAATTACAGTAAGATATCCTACACAAACAGAGTAGGTACCAAATTAGGACACCACCCAATCACAAGAGTTCAATTAATCCCATTTCCAGTGTGTAATACATACATGTAGTCATAGTAGGTTTAGCCAACTGCTAGGCAAGTCTACCCTGACCTTGGTGGAACGTACCTTGTGGTTTAGCATGGCAATGTCGTTCCTCCGCTCGCTCAAGTTGAGGACCTACATGAGTGAGAGAGAGGGAAAGAGAACATGAATTAATTATGCATAAATTAATCATTAAGCAGCAATTAACGATTCAGTCAACATGAATTAAGCAGTAATTAACCATGAACTAAGTGTCTGAGCTATTTTCGTCCACTATCCACAATTTGAAAAGCACCTCTTCTCAAAGTTTGATTGACATTTCCACCTAGTAACCCAAAACTGCCAGCAGCATGACCGATAGAGAAGTTTTAGTATATATTTGCATCTTATCCTGTTTTCATGGTTAATGGTAATGGATTGTTTGCCATCCATCCATCCATTCTCATCCGCTTATCCGGGGCCAGGTGGCGGTGGCAAAGCCCCCCAGGCGTCCTTCTCCCCAGCAACGCTCTTCAACTCCTCCAGGGGGTCCTGAGGTGTTCCCAGGCCAGATTAAATATATAATCCCTCCAGTGGGTTCTGGGTTGGCCCGGGGTCTCCTCCCAGTCGGACGTGCCTGGAAAACCTCTAAGGGGAGGCGCTACCCAAAGTTTGTGACCATAGGTGAGGTTTGGATGCAAGTTTGAGGTCCCAAAACCGGACACTCTCTTCACCATGGCTGCGCCTTGAGATTCTGTCCATGAAAATCACAAACAGAATCTGTGACAACGGACAATCTTAGCTGAGTCCAACACCCACTGAGAACATGCTTGACGTTGTGCCGAGAAAACGGACACAGCTCTCTCTTGTACAAGGACCGGATGGCTTGTACCAATGGCCCTGGTACCCCATACTCCTGCAGTACCCCCCAAAGGATTCTCTGGTGGACACAGTCATAAGCCTCTCCAAGTCCACAAAACATGTAGACTGGATGGGTCAACTCCCATGACCCCCCCAACAACCCTGCAAGGGTGAACAGCTGGCCCACAGTTCCATGGTCACGACGTAAACCACATTGCTCCTCCGGAAGCTGAGGTTCGACAATCGGCCGGAGCGACCTTTCCAGGACCTTGGAATAAACTTCCCGGGGAGGCTGAGCAGTGTGATTCCCTGATAATTGGAGTGCAAATGGGGATCACCACCCCGGTATGCCAGGGGTACTGTCTCTGACCTCCACGCAACACTGAGTAGGCATGCCAGCCAAGACAGCCCAATAATGTCCAGAGCATTCAGCATCTTAGGCCCTATCTCATCCACACCTGGCGCCACTGAAGAGATTCTTGACTACTTTAGCGACCTCTGCCAAGGATATGGGTGGGGCTTCCGACGAGAGTCTTCAGACTCTGCCTCTTCCTCAGAGAATGTGTTGGTCGGGTTCAGGAGTTCCTCAAAGTGTTCTTTCAAATGCCTGACAATATCCCCAGTCTGGGTCAGCAGTTCTCCTCCCCGACTGAGCAGAGGGTGAGCTAAGCTCTGCTTTACCTTCCTGAGTCGCCAAACGGTTTGCCAGAACCTCCTTGAAGCCAACTGAAAGTCGTTCCCCACAGCTTCCCCGAACTCCTCCCACACCTCGGTTTTTGCTTCAGTGACCCCTGAAGCCATCGCCCTCCTGGCCTCCCGCTACCTGTCTGCTGTTTCAGGAGACCCTTGGGCCAACCAAGCACAAAAGGCCTCCTTTTTCAGCCTGATAGCTTCCTTCACTGATTTTGTCCACCAACAAGTTCTTAGGTTGCCGCCACGAAAGGCACCAACAGCCTTCGTACCACAGCTCCTTGCAGCCGGCTCTACAATGGAGGCTTTGAATATGGCCCATTTGGATTCCATGTCCCCAACCTCCCCCAAGATGCATGAGAATTTCTTCTGGAGGTGAGAGTTAAAAACCCCATGGACAGGGGCCTCCACCAGATGTTCCCAGTGCAGCCTCACTGGGTTTAACAGGTCTGTCCAGCAGCCTCCCACGCCATCTGATCCAGCTCACCACCAGGTGGTGATCAGTTGACAACTCTGCTCCTCTCTTCACCTAAAATTCCAAAACATACGGCCGCAGATCTGACGATACGACTACAAAGTCGATCATTAATATAGGTGTTCCTGTACCAGGTACCGGTACCAGGAACACTTATGAACCACCCTGGATTGTTTTATGTCACGCTTTCATCCAAAGCGATTTACATTCCCTCACATTCACCCATTCATACACCGAAAGCGGTGTCAACGATGCAAGGGAACAGCCAGCTTGGAGCAGTTAGGGTTAGGTGTCTTGCTCAGGGACACCTAGAATCGTAGCTAGACTAGGATTGAAGCAGTAACCTTCCAGTTGCCAGACAAACACTCTAGCTTCTGAGCCACTGCCGTCAAACATTGTGCCGAGATTTGGAGCAGGATCAATCCACATCACTGCTAAGCAACTCCATCACGTTTCATCATGGATGAAATTTAAGCATGTTAAAATGTGTTTTAGGCTTTGTTTTTCCATTAGAGGGCTCCTATTTTACCATCAGGTGTGAGTGTGATTGGCCAAGCAGTTTCAGAATCTCCCTCTTATGACATCATAAGTGGGAGTGTCCACCCAGATGTATGAACAGATCAGTCTGCCAGTTGCTGCAGTCCATTGGCTAGGCTAGTAGGTACTCACACCTGGTGGTAAAATAGGGGCGCTTTGACGGTCAGGCATGGCCTCACCAGGTAGTGGTCTCCATGTTTGGAGCGCAGCATGGACGCCACCTCCTTCAGGTTGGTCCCATAATTGTCCTCTCCACCCGCCGCCGGGAAGGACACAGAGATGATCCTCTCGGTGATGTAGAGGAGGTCCACCTCGTAATGCTCCTCCATCACCTGCACCACGCTTTGACTCCTGCAGGAGGCGTCACACACAGGAGGTCAAATCTCTGCTCTTGCTGTTCCTGTCTCTCCTCGTTTCTTCTCTTCTTCTCTTATTTCAACTCTCTCTTCCTCCTCTCATCCCTCTCTCTCCTCTTCTCTATCTCCTCCTCTCTCGCTCACTTGTCCTCCTTTCAATTCTCTCTCCTCCTCTCTCCTCCTCCTCTCGAACACCCCTCTCCTTCTTTCTTTCTCCTCCTTTCTCTCTCCTCCTTTCAACTCTCTCCCCCCTTACACCCCGCTCCCTCTCTAATTTAAATGATATTCCTCCTCTTTCTCTCTCTCTCTCTCTCTCTCTCTCTCTCTGGCCCATCCCCGCCTCTCTCCCTCTTTATTTTGCCTCTCTCCTTCTATCCACTCACCTCTCACTTCTCCCTCTGTCACCTCTCTCACAAACCCATTTCTCTATCTCTCTCTCTCTCTCTCTCTCTCTCTCTCTCTCTCTCTCTCTCTCTCTCTCTCTCTCTCTCTCTCTCTCTCTCTCTCTCTCTCTCTCTCTCTCTCTCTCTCTCTCTCTCTCTCACACACACACACACACCTCTCTCCCTCTCATTTCTCTCTCAACCCTCATCTCTCATCTCTCTTGGCTCCAATTCCCGTCACTCTCTAACTCCCCATTTATCTCTCCCATCCCTCTTTCCCTCTCTCTCTTTGTCCCTCGCCCCGTTGCATATAAGTAGGATGTGCTGTGTTGTCAACCTCTTCATCCTCATCTTCATCTTACCGTGACTGCCTCCTCCTTGTCTCCACGCTCTTACAAGACCGTGCAGACCCCTGGTGAACACACACATACAAAAGGATGAGACAGAGAGGGAGAGGGAGAGGGAAAGAGAGAGAGAGAGAGAGAGAGAGATGGTAAACGTGTGTTTTTGGGGGCATGTCGTTCCTCCACTTGTTGTCAGGGCATCACGCTAGACTACAATTAGCGTCTAGCTGGCTAGCTCACTATGTACTGTGTAGCAGCATTAGTCTGGAAGTCCCTAAGCTACAAAAAGAGGCTGCATGCTACCTGCTAAACATAGCACATATTAACCATGACTGCTGGAGTGTTGCCATAACTATATTTTTGCCATTATAATCTTGATATTATCAGAATTATTTACCATAGATACCAATAACTAACAAATACATATGACTCTCTTGTTATGCTATTATTTAATGTTTATTTAACATATTACATTGGACATTGGTATCAGGCATTATTACATGATTTGCCTCTGTGTGTGTGTGTGTGTGTGTGTGTGTGTGTGTGTGTGTGTGTGTGTGTGTTTGTGTGTCCAGCTCAATAGTTAGGCCATGGCATTAATACTGCCATGGGAACAGAAAACACTGAATTTGAATGTCTATTACTGGTCAGAACTACCGATCATCTGTGAACATGGACAGAAGAAGGTGTTTAGAATTTCAAAACAAGCTGCAGGGGGGAGGGAGGGCCTGACGGAAGGGGCGGGGCTTACCTTGCTGCACAGGTACCTGGAGCTCCGCCCCCAAGATGCACGCAATGAGTTGAACCGCCTGCGGAGGGCGCTGCCCAGTGGCATGACCACCGGTCCAAATAAACTACAAATGCGCTCTAAGTGAACTACAAATATCCTCTAAATACATTGCAAACTAAGAATAAACTACAAATTCACTCCAAATGAACCACAAACACACTCTTAATACATACTAAGCAAACTACGGATTAACTACAAATACACTCCGAAATTAACCACAAGCACAATCTTAATACATTCTAAACAAACTACAAATTAGACTACAAATATGCTCCAAATACACTACACATTACATATAAATACACTGTACTGTAAATATATTAAATGTAAAGTATTAAAAAACAACAATTACAAATAGACGACCGGTATACACAAACTATGAATACATTCCAAATACACTTAATTAACAGTAATTAACTACAAATCCCAGGCTCCTCTGTACCTGTCGATGCTATGGCTGACGGGGTTTCTTCATAAATAACATCCGTCTCCTACTCTGAATACTGCTCCTCTTCCTCCTTCTGTGAAAAGTCTCACCATCGCCCTCTCTCTCTCTCTCTCTCTCTCTCTCTCTCTCTCTCTCTCTCTCTCCTTGTTATCTCCTCATTACATCCACCCCCCACTGCTCCCTATTTTTATACACTGGAGGGATACGTGTTGCCATGCTGTGTCCATGTGTGCGCTGGTCAACTAGTAAGAGGTGTTTTGTGTGTGTAAGAAATCTCACATTTCCTCTCCTCTCCCCTCCTCACCCCTTCACTTCTCCTCGCGCCCACCTCTCCCAATAACATGACTGAGTGAATGCGTGTGTGTGTGTGTGTTGAGCATGTGTGTTTGTGTGTGTGTGTGTGTGTGTCTGTGTGTGTGTGTGTGTGTGTGTGTGTGTGTGTGTGTACCAGGGTTAGGGGTTCACACAAATGTTGAACAAATTACATATTATTACTGTATTATATGTAGACATTGCCTCCTAAACCTTTTCCACAGACAGACAAACAGAAAGACAGAGAGACAGACAGACAGAGCGATAGAGAGAGATGGAGAGATACATAGATGGATAGACTTACCGGCGTGTCTACATGTTTTAGTGGTAGCTGAGGCGTTACCGGCTAAAATAAAGGAAAAGATTGAAAATTAGAATATTATTCTTATATATTCACATACACAGACTGCTCTCTTTCTCTTGGTCTTAAAACCAGGAGCTGCAGTATAAAATACCCTCTCGAGGCGAGATGGAGAAAGTATCTATTGGGTTTAGTGCAGGAATGCCTAATTATGCATAAATAGAGTCAAAGTATATATATACATAAATCCAATGTGCTACTATCTAAAGCTGTAAATTATATATATATACTGTATATAATTTATATATATATATATATATATATATATATATATATATGTTATATAACACTAAACTGAAACAACATTCATAGCCTATCCTTTCAAAATATGACTATTTAGGATTTGGTTATTTACAATGTCAAGCTGATTCTATTCCGATGCAAAATCGAGGAAAAACAAGGAAATAGAGCAATTTATTTGAGCGATGAATGCTGTACTTGATATCAAGCATCCACAAAGTAACAAAGGAGGTGAGTTGGTGATTTCATCAAGAAATCAAGTTAAGTCAGTATTAATGGTGCAACTGATAACATTGACAACATTCAGCCACTTTCACATCTTCACATTCAGTCGCACTCCCCCTCCCCCCCCTTCCATTCCATTAAAGCGGTTGACAGTTCGTAGCACAACCTGCATATTTCATGGTCAAATGGATAGAGTAATGGTAGAGTAATTAAGCTATATATTAGCTATAGATTTAGGTTACTTTGTGCGGTGGTGTTTCTGAGCACTTGGAATTTCTACCGCCATGAAGCTGGGTGCTTCCCATCAAACTCAGCCATTTTCCCATTTTGTTCCACACTAACTAGAAACTATGAAGACTCTTGGTCTGCTGCTTCACTACTACTACTACTACTACTACTACTACTACTACTACTACTACTACTGCCTGCAACACTACTATTGCTGAGTTCAACTACATGACCACTGTCGTAGCCGTTGAAAGAAATTGTAAAATTGTGCTTTTTACGTTAGATATTATGAGAATATATTTTGGTATCCAGATACATTTTAATATGAATTTCGTTATGTTATTTTGTTTCTTATACTGTAGCCTAGATACTTCCGGTTGCAGGTCAGGTACCAGGCTATTTAGTACAGGTAAAGTGGGTTGGTCTAACGAATAGAAATGTCAGGCAGCTGAAGCTGTGGTTGAATAAAATATTTCGACCACTATTTGAACATTCTTTTTGGAGTTTCATTTCTTTATGAAGTTAGAATTTAGAAAAGTGTTTGAAGTAAATGGTAAATGGATTGCATTTATATAAATTGCATTTATACAGTGCTTTTATCCAAAGCACTTTACAGTTGCCTCACATTCACCCATTCATACACCGACAGTGGTGCCAACCATGCAAGGTAACAACCAACACATCAGGAGGAGTTAGGGTATTTAGCGCGGAGGAGCGAACCAGCAAACTTCCTGTTGCCAGACAACCGCTCTTACCTACTGAGCTACTGCCGCCCCAAGTATTACGTTTTTTCAAAGTGAGTTGGAACCGACCACACACTCAGTGCCCATGGCCATTTAAGTCGACCAGCCGATGTATGCCACTACTGTAGGCATCTTGCTCCAGGATGCCTACAGACTATGGACGGACTGTGGACATTGGGGATCGAACCCATGACCAAATGTTATGCTCTTGTGGTTCTTCTTCAGAACATTTTTAAAGAGAAGACCTAGAAACTCCCAATATGGTCAATGGAGAGGAGCTAATGTGTGACATCAGCAACCAATCAATGAATTTGTAGGGAGGCCTGCCAATCAGAGCTGACTTTCCTGCAAACAAGTCCCCTCCCACTGGAGAAATCCTTGAGAGACATTTTACACACACACATACACACACACACACACACACACACACACACACATACACACACACACACACACACACACACACACACACACATACACACACACACACACACACACATACACATACACATACACACACACACACACACACACACACACACACACACACACACACACACACACACACACACACACACGTGTACTCACCAGCTCATAGTTGGTAGCCACCTGGCACGATGTGGTAACCTGAAAAGAAAGAAGAAGAAAATTCATTGAAAACTAATCAACAGCATTACTCACCATTTTACAACCAGGTGACATTTTTTGATTCCCAAAGTGACATCACAAGTGGGAGATCTTTACATACACAGGGAAATAGAGAGTGAGGCGTGGTGCCCTGTGTGATGTATGCAGCGGACAACAAGAAGTTGCGAAACCATGAACCATAAAAAAACAAGCAAGTGATGCATATGAGATTTCATACAGTATCATCGATGAGGAACTGGGCTGACAGTTGAGGATAGGTCGTGTCCCTCTTCCTCGTCCAGTCCTGCCAGCATGCTCGACGGCCATCTGCTGGGGACTATCACCCACCAAACTAGCCCGGTCTATGTCCTTCTGTCCAATAATCACCATGAGACTATCTCGTTCCACATCTTATTGTCACCTCGTATTCCCCTGATCCTAGGGTACCTTTGGCTTCATCATCACTACCACTACATCGACTGGATTACCGGGGCCATTAGAGGGTGGAGCTCAGCTTGCCACCAGGACTGTTTGAAGAAAGCTGCCGCTGCCTCTGCTGAGGGGGCTTTCCAGACCCTCAAGGCCCAATTCACCCCAGCCTGGTTCCTGAAAAACTATGATGTTGGCAACCGGGAGCTGCAGGCCATTAAGTTATCGCTGGAGGAGTGGCAACACTGGCTGGAGTTGAGTAAGCAGCCTTTCTTGGTCTGGACAGACCATAAGAACCTGGAATACATCTGCACAGCCAAGAGATTGAACTCTCGACAGGCCAAGTGGTCCATCTCTTCACCCGTTAACTTTTTCCTCTCTTACTGGGTTGTGCAACATCAAGCCCGACACCCCGTCACACCAGTTCCTGGAGGGGGAGGATTTGGCCACGGGGTCAGAACCCATAGACCCAGCTCCCTGCAGGGTCGCCACCCTCACCTGGGAGATCAAAGAGAGAGTGAGGTCCGCCACCGAGAAACTACCCGGCCCCAGCACTTGCTCTCCTGATCACCTGATGGTTCCCCCAGCCCTGAGGTCTGACGTACTCCATGGTCCCACATCTCCATGGACTTTGTCACTGGTCTCCCCCATCTGATGGCAACATGGTCATCCTCACAGTGGTGAACCGACTCAGAAAGATGTCCCACTTCATGCCCTGCCCAAACTCCCCTCGGAAATAGAGACAGCACAGACAATCCTGCTCCACGTTTTCTGGCTTTATGGTCGACGTGGTCTCTTACCGGGGTCCTCAGTTCACTTCTTTTTTTTCTGGAAGGAGTTCTGCATCATCCTTGGAGACACCGTCAGCCTGTCTTCCGGTTTTCACCCCCAGTCCAATGGACAGTCTGAACGAATGAATTAGTTCATCTGTCCCTTCCCCATCCAGAGAATCATCAACCTGGTGGCCATGAGGCTCCAGCTTCCGTGCTCTATGCGTATCCATCCCACCTTCCACATCTCCAGACTCAGCCGGTCCGGGAGAGCTCCCTCGTGCCCGCGGCTCCACCTCCTCCACTTCCCAGAGAATGGGGATTACACCTGCTCCGTTTGGCACCTGCTGTGCTCCCGCCGCCATGGAAGAGGCTTACAGTATCTGGTCGACTGGGAGGGATATTTTCCAGAAGAGAGGTCCTGGGTCCCCACTCGCTACATCCTGAGCTCTATTCTCATCACCAATTTCCATCGGATGCAACCCTACCAGCCATCCAGGACCTCTGCAGTTCCTGGGAATAGCCGCCAGAGTCCCCTCCCTTCCCTTCCCCTCCACCGGACACCCCAAACGAGGAAGAGTCATCCGCTGACTCCGAGGATTGTCCCTATTTCCCCAATTATTGTTCTAAGCCTATTTGCTGTGTTTGATTCTCTGTTCATCTGTCAATGATTTAATTAAAAGCCATTGCAAATAGTTTCCTGTGATTGTGCTGCTCTTTGGTCCTCAACACACCCATTACTGGTTCTATCTCTAACGAGAATTGTAACGGTTCTATCTCTAACAATCATTTTTGTGGTTCTATCTCTAATGAGCATTGTGATGGTTCTATCTCTAATGAGCATTGTTATGGCTCCATCTCTAACAAGCATTGTTGTAGTTCTATCTCTAATGAGCGTTGTTATGGTTCATTCTCTAACGAGCATTGTTGTGGTTCTATCTCTAACAAGCATTGTTTCTGGTTGTATCTCTAATGAGAATTGTTGTGGTTCTATCTTTAAAAAGCATTGTCATGGTTCTATCTCTAACAATCATCTCTAATGAGCATCATCTGAACAAAGTGATGACAATCCCAAACTGTAAAAAGCATCTGGGACTCTGGATTTTAGGATGTGTTATGCTGTCATTAATAATGTGAGAGAGAGACACCGTTTGGAGGAGACTACAAGACACGACAGTGGACTGAATTTGCTATTGTTTAGTACAAACATGACTCATGAAGTCTGGCAACACAAAACATTGGTATAGCGTAACTCAGAACATCATTGTAACAGAATGCTGGACTCCAGGCGACCTTTTGATGTTTAACCGCTGTCCCCTGTGTTATTGTAAGGTCAAAGGTGAAATCATCACTCTCACCAAGGAGCTCTTGTTAAACTGTCAGCTCCAGAAGGAGAAGGAGGAGAGGAAGGAGAAGGAGGGGGAGGAGAAGGAGGAGAAGAAGGAGAAGGAGGACAAGAAGTGAGAACAGGGGAATCAAGAACTAAATAAAAAGGATTAATAAAAAAACTGAAGAATGACTAATTAAAAGTAAATGGTAAGAGAAATAGAGAGGCAGTGACACACATGGAGACAGACAGGCAGAGCAAATTAGGAGATACCATGAGAAGGGGGTGGAAGTGGGTGTGTTTGGTGGCTGGCTGGCTTAATTGGCCTCACCTGGCCCAGTTAGAGTCTGGGGGGCGGGGGAGGGGGTTGCAAGCCTGTGGTGCATTGGCTAATCATTGCACCACAGGTTAAGTCAGCCACCAGCGCACACACACTCAGGAGAGTGCTAGCAGGTACCATCTGCACTGTTCATTTCATTTTACCTGCACCCTTTTACAATAAACCAGACTTTCAACACCACGACTGCCTGTGTCCTTGGAGGAGCCCTGAACTAAGCCACTGATATGGCATTATGTTCAGAAGCCCAAAGGGCAGCCAATGTGGGGCCCTCCGGGAACCAAGGACACACGGCCACCTCCCAGCACCAGGCCTTCCCTCATGGCAACTTTGGACGAAGGTGGGCCCCAGCAGAGGATAGGGGTGGTGGCTCAGCAACCGCCATGGGCAACCGCCTGTTGCTAGCAACCCCTGCCACCAGCCTGCAACCAGCCTGGAGCAGCTGAGACCCAGCCATGCCTCTGCCAGGAAGGACAGAGCAGCCAAAGGCCCCATGCTCGGGGATGGAGATGGGGGATCGAGCCACGTTGCCTGGTGGAGGGTGGACCTACCGGGGGCTGTTCCAGGTCATCCAATGAGCTGCACCACGGCCAAGCTGCCAATCCCTACCCAGCCCATCTGGACAGCCCTGCAGCCCACACCAAGAGACACCTCCGCCAGTCAAGGCAGCAGCCCAGGCCTCTGGTCTCCAGGATGGAGGGGGGGGGGGAGGTTGGCTGACCAGGTTGGGGGCATGAGTGGACAATCCATGGACATCTCCACCAACCAAGGAAGCAGCCCCGGCCTCCAGTCTCCAGGGGGGAGGTGGATCGGCTGGCCACATTGGGGAGGTGTGGGGACAGGGGGGTTGGGGATTTTTGTTTTTGGATGGGGGGGGGTGGGGGTAGGTTGAGTGTTGGGGGTATGCGGGAATGTGTGTGTTTGGTGGCCAGCATTTAATTGGCCCTAGAGTGTGGGGGGTTGGGGCTGCAAGCCTGTGTTGCATTGGCTAATCAGCACACACACTCAGGAGAGTGCTAGCATGCTAGCAGGTACCATCTGCTCTGTTAATTTCATCTTACCTGCACCCTTTTACAATAAACCGGACTTTCAACACCACTACTGCCTGTGTCCTCGGAGGAGCCCTGAACTAAGCTATTGATGTGGCATTGTGGGAGGAAGCCCTGCAACAGGGGGAAAGAGAGAAAGAGGAGAGGGAAGCAGGAAGGAATGGAAAGAGTGGTCTGTGTTCTGAGTTTAACAGAATCTCCCTTCTTTTTAGGTTGGTTTTATACATGGCTCTCTCTGTCTCTCTGTCTCTCTCTCTTTCTGTCTGTTTCTCTGTCTCTCTCTTTCTGTCTGTCTGTCTCTCAGTCTCTGTTTCTTTACTTTACTCTCTCTCTTTATGCATCTCTCTTTCTCTCTCATCGACCGCACATCACTGCTCGTTTGTCAGTTGGGAGTGAATGAACCCTGTCCTCGGACACACTCACACACTCAACACATGCCGTCAGACACAACATATTCACTTTAATGTGCCTGCGGTCTCCTTCGTAAGACGAGAAAGCCTGTGAACCTTCTTACAGAATTTAAACAGTCTCAACATCTCATAGTCTACTTGGTGGACATTCACACAGATATATTCCCATCGTAAATGACTACGTTGACGGATTATGATTCCGATACACATACATACATACATACATACATACATACATATATACAGATACAAATCACTATCTATTTGTGCATTATGTTTTGCGAGTTACACAACTTGTTACTACAGGAGAAGATAAGGGAAGGAGATGAGGAGAGGAGGGTGAGAGAGGAGAGCAGAATGTAATGTGTGTGTGTGCGTGAGTGCGTGCGTGCGTGCGTGCATGTGTGTGTGTGTGTGTGTAAATGACAAGCATTCGCCTGTTTTTCTGCGTATTATACTCATAATAATATCAATCATCATCATTATAATATACTGTCAGAAAAAAGCAATCATCTCACCTTGACTTCACATTTCTTGTGGCAGGACAGCCGACATGCTAGAAAGAGAATTACAAAAAAGCATTTATTTAAATTCAGATATTATACCCCCCCTCCCCCCCCACACACACACACACACACAAACACACATACACACACACATACACACATACATACACACACATACACGCACAGCGTGTCTCTTTGTATATGCAGCACTTGCTGTGATCCAGGGACTGTGTAAGATGTAGGATATGTAGGATGTTGTATGTAATGCTTCCCCCGTGTGGCCGCATGAAGGAAGCACAACGTGAATAGAACCGCCTTGTTTTCAACCCCACTGAATTGCATGAGAGAAGTGATTGACCTCAGAGCCAGAAGAGCGTGCATGTGTGTTCGTGCACGTGTTTATCACAACAGTAAGGTTATGTATATTGCAATGTCTATAGTGGGTGTGTGGGTGTGTGTGTGTGTGTGTGTGTGTGTATATACAGTATGTGTGTGTTTTGTGAAGATTGTAACGCAAGAGGAAGTAAAAGCAATTCAGCAGTGCCCTTCTCGCTCTCTCCCTCTCTCGCTCTCTCTCTCTCCCTCTCTCGATCTCTCTCTCTCCATCTCCATCTCTCTATCCCCTCCCTCCCTCCATCCTTCACTCTCATCAAACCCCATTTCCATTTCTTTCTTTTTTTTGTTTTCAGTGTCCCTCCTCCCCTCTCTTCATCTCCATCCTATCCTCTTTCTCTCTCTTTATCTCTCTCTCTCTTTCTCCCCCTTTCTCTCTCTCTCTCTCTCTTGCTCCTCAATCCAGCCACTAAATTCTTTAGTCTCTTTTTCTGTCTTTCTCTCAATCTCCCTCTTTCTCTCTCTTGTGCAGCAGCAGCTAATTTTAACCGCAAAGCTTCTCTAGCACGGTGGAATTAGTGATTCGGAGACAGAGAGAGAGAGAAAGAGAGAGAGAGAGAGAGAGACTAGCAGACTGAGTGGTTGGTATACTGCTTGTCAGTGCAGTCACTGGATGGAAGCTGCTGAGAGCTACTGGCAGAATGGTGTGGCAGGCATGGTGACCGTGTGTGGACGTGAGTTGGGGGTTCACCACCCTCTCAGTGCACACCCAGACCACTGTAGCTGAACGCACATGATTGGGTCATGTGACATTATGTATATATATATATATATATATATATAAAATGTATATAAATATATAGATATAAGGTCCACACAGCGACACAGCAACGCCACGACAGGCTAATGGTTACTGATTGCTCAGTTTTTTCGGAGGTGGAAATTGACAGCTTTTTTAATAGTTTACTTATTTTCTGCGTTTTCGGGCACCAAAAAACTGTGATTTCCGATGTGGTCGAATCTGAAAACGTACAGTGGCACTGCACAATTTTGGAAATGTATGACCTGTTCTGGACATCTGGGACCGGCCAAAGTGATGTGAGCATGCAAGGGGGGTGAAAGTGCATCCGTTTTCGATGTTTCTGTGCACACGGACAGCTTAAAACTCTTATCTCTTTCTCTCTTTCAACTTCTCTCTCCATCTCCCTGTCTCTCGCTCTGAGGATTCAATTCAAATTGAAAAATAAACATTTACATTACCAAAACGTAATAATGGAGACCTAGTACAACATAAAAGTAACATAAAGTTGAATATCCAATGCCAAAAATATATGCAGATGAGTGCATTCATGCAATACCACGACTCGGCTCCCTCTCTCTCTCTATGGGTTGTGAAAAGCTTTTGAACATTGGACACAATGTACAAATGTACTGAATCTCACCCTTGCAGATCATTCCCTCCTTGGTGATGGCCTGTTTGCAGATGTCGCAACTCTTGGCCTTCTTGAAGGGCTTCAGCTTGAAGGTGTGCGTGTGGACCCCCTTTAGGTCCTCGGGCTGGAAGACACCAGAAAGAAACGTTATCGACACAGACCTTAATAACACAGACAATGTCAAACACAACTTGCTGCTAGCTGTTAACACAGATCACGTGCCCTTGTCAAAAACAATTTTATTGACTCAGCCTTTTAACACAGACTATGTCAAACAGAACTGTATCAAAAGCCCTCTATAACACAATCCATGACAAATACAACTTTATCAACGCAGAACTTGACAACACAGTCCATGTCAAAACCAAACTTTATCAACAGCCCTGCATAACACAGACCATGTCAAACACAACTTTATCAGCAGCCCTGCATAACACAGACCCTGTCAAACACAACTTTATCAGCAGCCCTGCATAACACAGACCCTGTCAAACACAACTTTATCAGCTTTCTAATGCAGTCCATGTCAGAAACAATTTGATCTACACAGACCTTTACACACACCAGGTCAAAAACAACTTTATCAACACAGAACTTAATAAGACACACCACCTAAAAAAAAACGCAGACCTTTGTAACACAATCCATGTAAAAAATAACTTTATCAACACAGAACTTTATAACACACACACACACCACATGACCACATCAAAAACATGAGGGAGAAACCAGGTCTATCCATCACGAATCTCGGTCAACCCACCCACTTGTGATGTCACTAGGGGGTACATTTTCTAGTGTCTCGTAATGGCTGTTCAACACACCCGTTTGTGAAATACACAGTCTCACAGGCCAACGTCAGACCAAAAAACACTGTGTGTGTGTGTGTGTCTGCACGCGCGCATGTGCACATGTGAGACACTTGAACTTTGAACTCCATTGTTTTTTCACAGTGGAACAGCAGGAGAGACTTGTGTACAACAAGTCATCACTACCACTCTCTCTCTCTCTCTCTCTCTCTCTCTCTCTAAAAAGTGCAGTGTGTCGGATTTAGTGGCTTCTAGCGGGATACTATAGAGATGGTTAAATACACTATCACTGCTATAGAGATGGTTAAATACACTATCACTGCTATAGAGATGGTTAAACACACTCACTACTATGAAGATGGTTCACAGTATCACTGTCCCTAGGGATGGTAACATACAATACATTTAGTAAAATTAGAAATTACACCACTCAAAATGATGTCGATGAAAAGGTACCGCAATGCCATTTTATATTTCTACCCATAATTCCCCAGTCCTTGGAGCGCAAAGCTCACAATAATCTTTAACTCATCTGTTGGTGATGAGCTTAACATTTGCTATTTTTAGTTTTTCCACCCTTATGACTGTTAATGTTCGGGTCATTACCGTCGCTGCAATGTATTCCCCTTATTATATCAGAAGCCTTCAGAGACAACGAATTGTATGTAAGATAACTCATCAACAGAAACAATAGCAGTGGTTTCAATGGTTCATCTTTGGCTTTTGAAGGTTGACTGCGTTCCCATTGAGCGAGCAGTGTGAGGCCGTTTTGGAGGACCTGGCACAACGCCACCAGCTGGCCCAATCACAGGCCACCAGCTGTGACATGGGCAGACACCATGGTTACCTGGCTGCCACGGCAACTAGAGTCAACTTGTACTGTCACGCCAATGACGGATGAGGGGACACACATACACACACACACACACACACACACACACACACACACACACACACACACACACACACACACGTAAATAAAGTCAGATAATGGCCAACAGATTATTTATCTTTGTTGGACTCCAAATTGATCTGATGACACATGAGTGAGGTTAACCATCAGCAGAGAGATGTAGAGAGACATAGAGAGAGAGAGAGAGAGAGAGAGAGAGAGAGAGAGAAATATGAGAGAGATTTGATTTTTGAGAGCTTTAGTTTGGACTTCAAATATGTTGACACAACATGGCTCTTTTTCTTAAGACAAAAAATACAAATAATATAAAAAAAACCCCAAAAAGGATTAGTCAATTGAACAAAGTACAAAAAAGTTAAATCAAACAAAAAAACTAAACAATATAACAAACCAAATTATCAAACAAGCAACGAATCAAATAGACAAACAAACAATCAACCGAATCAATGGTCTCTTCAGACCAGCCCGTCTCCAAATACAAGTTTACTTTCTACTACTTCACACAAAGTTCCCTTATAACACCACCGGCTGCTGAAGGTTTCCATGTCTTTCATCTCTCTGTAAAATGTATAGTCTATCAAGAACCTTGACCTCAAGTACCTGACAAAAAAACACTTCTAAAACCGCATCATGATTACTTTACATTTTTCTTTGACGACTTACATAAATTGCCATCTTTGCCTGCCCAATTACAACATTTTAAAGTGGACACTTCTGACTGACTTTTTTCCAAAGATAAAAACCTGTTTCTTCAAAGATTTCCCAAAAGACACAAAACACATTGTCCAAGTCTGGTCCGGCCAGCTCCGCCACCTGCCCCAGAGTTATGACCTTTGACCTTTGCAGTGCTTCCTGGAATGTGGAGCTAAATGTGCCTTTCTGTGTAAGCCATCCTACTGGAACCACTGGTTAATTGAGCAGTGCAAAGAGGCCAGACAGTTCACCCCTCCATCTTAAAAAGAGTCCACACATTAAAATCACTTCAGTAAAAGTCTGGGATGTTCTTAAAATCCAGGTAAAGGTAAAATCCAATAAAAACAGTGAGGTTCCAAGCCCAAAGTCACCAGCTCGCTTCAAAATGGAACACGCCAGTGGTTTCCATACGAAGTCTTTTGGTCCTGTTAAAATACTTTTGATGAACTCCAGCCTGAATGTGGCTCCCTTGTTTCAAGTATTTTATTGTCACTTTACAGTTTACACAAGTATAAGCAGTGAGTGAAATTGTTACGTGCAAAACGCCCGACAGCCGACCGCAGTTATAAAAGAATACAAATAGAAATAGAGATAGAATAGAAAACTATATTAACAAGTTCCAAAAAAATCTAAACAAAAGAAAACTGTATAAGATATAATAAAGTATACAAAAAATATTAAGGGGAGCAATACAAATATAAATCAATGTAGTAAAATATACATTGTTATATTTTGACATTCACAGAATGTCACAGAATACTTCCTCAGACAGTCACACTAGAACACACTAGAACAACACTAGCACCAGCAATTAGCACCCGGACTAGCACTAGCAGTAACACTAGCACTAGCAGTAACACTAGCACTAGCACTAGCACTATCAGTAACACTAGCACTAGCAGTAACACTAGCACTAGCAGTAGCACCGGCACCAACACTTAGCACTACTACCAGCACTTGCACCAGGACTAGCACTAAGCAGTATTGCTGGCCAGGTGCACGAGTCCATGTCAATCCTCCTCCTTCTGAAGGTACAGTATTCTCTGGGGCAGCAAACACATGGAGTTTATCCCAGAATGTGTCCACAAGTATTCCGTGCACCCTAACCAGTTGGTTGGGTGTGGGATCACAGCATGCAAGTCGGTGCCACAACATGGATGAGATCAAATTAATTTAAACCAAGACCCGGCCTTTATTAGACAGGTGTGGGATGACCCAAGGCAACTTCTTTACCCTTCCTTCAACTATTTCCAAAACATTGTCTCAATTCCCTTTCATATACTCCTTGCTTCCTATTAAAACCCCCAGATATTTCATCTCACCCTTCTTCCATATTAGCCCCCCCGGTAGCTTGACACCTGCAGCTACACCATTGCCAACTGCCAATGCCTCACTTTTTCCCCCAGTTGACCCTTGCAGATGAGATCAAACTAGAACCCTGTATAATCTCTTCTATGGTATCAAGAAAAACATTCACGTCATCAGCATAAGCTGATAATTGACAATTGAAAAAGACCCTGGAAAACATACACCTGACAAATGAAGTCTTATGTTGTGGAGCAGGGGTTCTATGGCAAGGGAGTACAGCATCCCTGAGAGACTACATCCTTGCCTCACAAATGGGCACTCAAACCACTTGATCTTTACCATAACCTCAATATCAGAGTGCAGGAGCTGGATCATAACTATGAAATCAGGGTTGAAACCAAATGCCTGCAGGGTAGGCCAAAGGTACTGGTGTTCAACCTGGTCAAAAGCCTTTTCCTGCTCTATTGAAATAAGAACATACCCGCCAACACCATCCCCAGCCTTGTAGCCAACACCTTGAACAGTAACTCTAGAGTTACACAGAAGGGAGACTGGCCTCCAAATTTTTTGATTGCTGCAGATCTCCCTTTTTAGGCAGCATGATGACGGCCCTCCTGCAACTCAAGGGTAAGCACCCTGTAGCCTGGCTGTCCTTGAGTACCTCCAATACGTCTTCACCAATGATAGACTGGAAGGATTTGAAGAAGTTTGCAGGCAGACCGTTGATGCCTGGAGCCTTGCCACACTTTAAACTCTGAACTGCATCTCTCAACTCTTTGCTTTGTTGGAAGAAGGCCTTCAAAACAAGCCTCAGCTCACTAAGTGTAAAATCTGTCCTCACTCGCGTATAAGCCTTTACAAAAACCTGCTGCATATATGCATATTTCATCATGTTCTTACACAGTTGCTCCAGTGTCGGTGCGTAGTCAGAGTTTCCTCTGACCATGCCCCGTTGCACTATTTCTTTAGCCTTGAGCGCAGGGCTCAAGGCTAAATAAATAGTGCAACGGGGCATCCGTGTGCATTGCGTTCATGAAAGGGGACCAGCACCCCACCCACCCACCAGCACCCCCTGTGCTTTAATGCCCAGGAGGCTGCTCAAAGCTGTCTTTTTGGCCTCGATCTCCTGTGGACTCTGCAATCCGCTACTTCAATCTCTAGTTCATTGACCTTGCTCTGTCCCTGCTGACATTGAGAGTATACTGTTGACAGAAACTCTTGACCTGGCACTTGCTCACATCCCACCAGTGCTGCAAAAATTACAAAATCACACTTATTCCTGTACTCACCCCAAAAATGCATAAAAGCCTTTATACAATTCCTATCAGTTAATAGTGTAATGTTAAAATGCATTATGAATAAAAACTGAACAGTGTACCAAACAATGATCAGTAAAACCAACAGGAATATTATAATTACTTCAAAAAAAATAAATTAAAATAAGCCTAGCTAATGATAAAATGCTGTCTCTAGTATGTTTTCAGTAAAGTTTAAATCACCTCCTAAAAACAAATACTCTCACTTTCACATTGGCTTAAAACTTAACTGGGTGTATCTAAAAACAACAAACTTTCAGTCCCTCTGGTTGGAGCATAAATATTAATAAAATCATTTTCATATTACGTTTTGACTTTTAAAAGCCAACCATCCACTACCACCTCCTCATCATAATAAAAGAGTTTTAAATTGTTAGAAAACAAAATGCCCACTTCACCACTGTTAAAAGACTTATTCTTTCCACTAACTTTCATTGTCTACTGTACTATGTGTTTCTTGCACAAATAAAACATCAAGTCACTCATCATTAGTGCCAATTCTAAAATCACACATGGTTTTAAAAGGGCAGGCCTGTGCCAAAATTAACACACGGTTGCAATGAAAAAAACAACTGTTAATCGCAATTTCAAGTTGTGTGTTGAAAATCAACTTTTTCAAACAAAACATTTCCTGGTCTGTGAAAAAATGTTCTCCATTGGTCTTTTTTAGGCCTAAACATATTACTGAATCAATGAAAGCCTTGAAAGCCTCTGAAAAACGCTTTCCTACTTGTGTTCTGTGTCCTTTTGTTTTATCCAAAAAAAATTGTAATGCGTTCAAAGGTATTATCAGTGTTGTCTTTAGGTTCAGAATCATTGATAAATTCATCTTCAGACTCATCAGATGAAGAGCTTATTACTTTTTTTTGCTTTGGACTTTTTCCATCAGCTACATTTTTTCTCATCACCCATCTCCCATTCACTGGGAGATGGCAGAAATTGTATTTTGGGTGGGCTACTACAAAAGTAGGTAGGCTATCTTTTAGAAGCAGACATAGACGAACTGAAAAAACAGTGCCAATTTGACATTGCTAAATAATTCACTCCCCCCTCCATGTGTAGTAAGTCACACACTGCAATTTGCAACTACTACAGCAATCAGAATGAGAAAGTAATTTTGTAGATTTTTTGTGAATATTTTTATTATTTTATTTATTTTAAGATAATTCACTCCCGCCTCCACATAATTGGACTTTTCATAAAAATCTCACCTGTAGTAACTCGCACACTGCAATTGGCAACTACTACAGCAATCAGAATGAAAAAATATAATTTAGTTGATTTTTTGTGAATATCTTTCTGAAACACTATCCATTTGTGCCATGTAATTGCACTTTTCAATTCATTCTCATTTGTAGTAAGTAACACACGCTAATGTGGAGCTAATACAGCCACCAAAATAAGAAAGGTAATTTTATGGATTTCTTCTAGTGTCTTATGAATGTGCGTTTGATGAGGTGTAAAGGTGATTACAGGCTATTTATTTTGAGTGACTGGCATGTCAAGTGAACAACCATGAAATGTGTAATTTGCAGATGGTCCCTTCCTCAGACCAGAGGTGAAATATCTAAAGCCAGACATACACTGTACGATTTGAGCTTTGTTGGGCGTCGTTTGTCTTGCAGTGTAAAGGGGGGAGCAAGGACCGATATGGTCTGATACGGTCGGTTCCAGTCTGATCGGCAGGCCTACGACAGATTCCACGAGTTGATTCCCCATGATCCCAGTGGCTTTTTTCTCACTGCGCAAAGTGGCAAACAGCGTCTGAAAGTGCCGTGGCAATGCAACGTTCGAGATGTTCGAGACGAGGTGGTGCAGGAGAATTCTGACCTTGGGCAACAGGCCAGCCAAATGTCTTTAGTGAAAGAAGAAGATGAGGATATGATGGTCAGGATAAGGGACTGTCTGCAAATTACACATTTATTAAACACTTAAAAAATCGTACAGTATACGTATACATATGCTTCTTATTCCATTCCAACTGGCTAATTCTGGCATATTTACAATACTGTCTATTAATATGCACTGTCTCTGACAAATAAACAAAATAAACAAAATCAAAAAATAAAAACTAATAAAAATAAAAAACGATTTTTGAGTTGCACGACTCAATTTAGAGTCGGGCCAAATTTCAGTTTCGTCGGGTGTCGTTTGCCGTGCAGTGTACAGGGGGGAGCGAGCGACCGATCTTGTCCAATCCGGTATGATTGGCGGGCCTATGACGGCTGTCGTCAGGATCTCGCACAGTTGAAGCAGAGCCACGAGTCGATTCCCCACGATCAGCACCTTTTTTGTCACTGTGCCTGCGTAAAGTGGCAAACAGAGCATCTGAAAGCCCATTGCAACGCAAATTGTCGTGTGATCAGTAAATATGGAGGTTGGTCGAGCAGTGGCAACAGCATACGTGCTCTTTGATGGTTCTTCCTGGTCCTATCACGATCGATATGAATGAGAGAAACGTTGGCAGGAAATAGCCGCATGTCATGAGTCCATATGCGCCGGCGCTTTTTTCCTGAAGGATTGTAAACAAACAAACTTCTTCAGACTCAAACAAGGCGCTTTCAAATACATCTTCATTATAGCCAGATTGGGGACAGGGTCCGATGGTTATTTTTTTACGTGCAGTGTGAGCACTTGATGACCACTAGGTGTCAGTAGCAGTTAATGATTAGTGATTGCAAGATGATAGATTTCAGTAGAAGTAGACCAACAAGGATACTACAAGTAACATGATGTCTGTTAATAAATAAATAATACCATTACAAACAACAAACAAAACATTCTCTACCCAGCGTCTCGTTGCTTATGAACGGTGCAATGTTGGAAATCATAACCTTTTTTTGCAGAATTTAATAGCTGCTTATCCTGAGTGAAAACATCAATTACGACTCAACACTCCACTACAATATTGACGTTATGCACATTATCAAAAAGAAGACAGAAAGATAGTAAAGTTAGACCACTCACTCACCACACAAAACACAGCTGCTCTCACTCACACAATCACTCATGCATGTGCACAAGAGAGTGAGGGAGAGAGAGACAGATGGATGGAATGGTGATATGCAGTGAGTTAAGTCACTGCACCACACTATCCAGGAGTCTCGGACTATGACACAGGTGAGTAATATAGGACTACAACACAGATACTGTAGAACAACCACATAGGTCAATCCTGGAGAGGACTACAACACAGGTGTGTACCCTAGGACTACAACACAGGTGAGGACTCGGAGTACAACACAGGTGTGTACTGCAGAACTACCACCTAGTTAAATCCTGGAGATGACTACAACACACTGGAGTACTGGAGTCTATGATTTCGACACAGGTGAGGACTCTAGGACTACAGCACAGAACACACTGTATGACTACAACACAGATGAGTACTGGGCTCTAGGACTGCAACATAGGTGAGTACTGACTCTAGGACTACAACATGGGTAAAAGGCGAGGAAGAGAGAGAGTTTCCCACTGTGGGATAATCTGCCATGCGTGCTGCAGTGCACATCCATTCTATTCTATTGGGTGAGAGACAGCAGGGATTAAGAGGAGAGAGGGAGATTGAGGAGGGGACAGCGAGAGGGAGAGATGGGAAGGGAGGACAGAAGAGGAGAGAAGAGAAGAGAAGATAGTGAGAGAGAACAGGAAGGGAGGATAGAAAGGCTATTTAGAAAAAAGTGTGTATGTGTCGTGTGTGTGTGTGTGTGTGGGTGTGTGTGTGTATGTGGGTGTCTGTGTGTGTGTGTGTGTATGTGGGTGTATGTGGGTGTATGCATGAAAAGGACAAAGCGTTGTCTTTGAGGGTGCCCCCTCCCCTCCCTCCATCTTGGATCTGAGTGGGGTCGGGGGTCGCTGCGCTGCTATGATGCTTTTCATTAGCTGAGTGCAACTGAGAGTGATTTACACACGCACACACACACACACACACACTCACTCTCACACACACACACACACACACACACACTCTCACACACACACACACACACACACACACACACACACACACACACACACACACACACACACACACACACACACACACACACACACACACACACACACACTCTCACACACACACACACACACACACACACACACACACACACACACACACTCTCACACACACACACACACACACGCACACAGAAACATGCACAGAATACATGCTGTGTTACAGTGTGTTACTGTCTGTTATTGCATGCATGTGCATGTGTGTGTGTATGTGTGTGTGTGTGTATTGAGAGTAGTGATGGATAGTGGCTGTGTGATCGATGAGGTCCAGTCAGCCAATGATCATTAAGACACAAGCTAATCAACTGTAAACATCCCTGGTGGTCACATGCTCTCTCAGCATGATCAGCTCTCTCTCTCTTACTGTCTCTCTCTCTTACTGTCTCTCTCTCTTACGGTCTCTCTCTCTCTTACTGTCTCTCTCTCGTACTGTCTCTCTTACTGTCTCTCTCTCGTACTGTCTCTCTTCCAGTCTCTCTCTCTTACGGTCTCTCTCTCTCTTACTGTCTCTCTCTCGTACTGTCTCTCTTACTGTCTCTCTCTCGTACTGTCTCTCTTCCAGTCTCTCTCTCTTACGGTCTCTCTCTCTTACTGTCTCTCTCTCTTACGGTCTCTCTCTCTTACGGTCTCTCTCTATTACAGTCTCTCTCTCTTACGGTCTCTCTCTCTCACACAGGGCTTTTGTCAGTCTCCTTCCTCCCTTGGCCCCAACCTCTCGACTGCCTCATCCATTAAATGATCTTGCAGATTGATGAAGATGAGAGTAATAGGTATATGGCTATAAGCATATATAAGAGTCATATATAAGTGCATATGGCGAGGTATATTGGGAGTTATAGATATAGTTGTAAACGTCTCACACGCAAGCTCACACTCTCTCTCACACACACATTTGTTAATTTGTTATTATTATTATTATTATTATCCCTCCATACATTCACCCCTCCACCACATCTTTAAAACCAGACCACATGGAAGTGTGTCACATGCAATACTATCCCACCCCCCCTTTCTCTCCCAGATCCCCCCTTTATCAACCGCTTATCACATACTCTCTCTCCCTTTCCCCCCTTCTGTCCCTACCTCATCTCATCTCCCCTCTTTCCTCTTTCCTCTTTCCCTCTCTCTCTCTCTCTCTCTCTTCTCTCTCTCTCTCTCTCTCTCTCTCTCTCCTCTCTCTCTCTCTCTCTCTCTCTCTCTCTCTCTCTCTCTCTCTCTTCTCTCTTTTCTCTCTCTCTCTCCTCTCTCCTCCCTCCTCTCTATCCTCTCTCCTCCTTCTTGGTCAATAATAGGGAGATTTTTAGAACACCAGGAACCCAACCTCCTCATCCCTCCCTCCCATTTCTGCCTTTTTGTTTCTGATGACCTTCCATCACACGCAACCCTCCATCTTCTAGTAAGACATAACCATCTCCGCCTCCTCCTGCGCCTCCTCTCTCTCCTC
>PIJE02000398.1:0-55000 GCA_002895965.2 Coryphaenoides rupestris | reverse complement strand
ACACACCGCATGATGGCTAGACTTACTCGAGGAAATGTGTGTGTGTGTGTGTGCAGCATTGCCATGGAAACAGAACACCTCACAGCGGTCCCTTAGAGGGAAAACGCAGATCCCCCCTCCCCCCCTCCCGCTCCCCCTCCTAGCCAATCAGACGACAGACACGCTTTGGTGCAGCAGCTTAAGAGGGAGATGGTTGTAATGCACGCATGAGTGTGTGTGTGTGTGTGTGTGTGTGTGTGTGTGTGTGTGTGTGTGTGTGTGTGTGTGTGTGTGTGTGTGTGTGTGTGTGTGTGTGTGTGTGTGTGTGCATGCGCATGCGCATCCTTTTTTGTGATTCAGGCTGGGCTACACATGTTGCACTCTGCCGTCGTTTTCTTTACTGCATTGCCAACGTGCAATGCATGTCCCAGTCATTAGTGTTCCTGTTAAACCCTAACCTCGTTCCCGGAACAGGATGCTCCAAATGAGCGTTATTGGCGGGAGGGAGGGCGGGACTTACAGCCGGTACTTGGGTCTAGCGGCGAGAGAAAGAGGGAGGGACTTCCTTTAGAGGGATATCCATATGTTACTCCATTGTGTTTCAGATTTGACTTTGCCATATTCTTCGTCAACAACCTCCATATTTTATTGTCCTAGTTGTTGTTGTTCTTGTTGTTCTTATGATTGTCATGTTCCGACAACTGTTAACTGGCGTTCACGGCTCAGAGTAAGTAAGAGACAAGAAATGGCATTGCGGTAGACCGGGAAAAGGCTACAATCCATGATTCTCAGCTTAGTTAAACTCCATAATAGACTGACGATTCAGATGCTAAACAACAGAAAAACAGTTGCCAGAAGCTTGCTTGGTTTTTGCTGACAGCGCCCAACGATGTGTTTGGGCGATGTGCTCGCGACCACAATGTACTCAGAACAGAAGGTGCTCACCATGTGGCTGGTTTTAGCAACATGGAGGCATAGCCTAATACATTGTACATCACCGTTGAAATACATTACACATTGGCGCTGGTGTTGGCAACATGGCGGTATAATACGAATGGCTGGAAAAAAGGGTGGAACATACATTTCACTGATAGATGCACACGTAGCACCTCAGACACCACGCTGGATTTTGAGGGTGTTCAGGATCAACCGGGAAGCGCAGTTTGAGCAAGATTAAACTTCCCAACTTGAAGCAGCTTCCAGTAAAATGTTCCATCAGGCATTGCAATTCCACGTCTCCTGATCATACATTTGGTCCTCTGTTACAGATTTCACAGGATCAAGCAGAACATAAGGATTAGGACGTTAGGATGTTACGACATCTGAGCGGCGTTACGTAGTGTAGTTACGTGTTAAAAAGCTTGATGAGGAAAGCATAGCAACCCGCAAGACTGTTGCCCTGGCAACCTCTGGTACATGTGGATGGGAGTTCAACCATATATATATATATATATATATATATATATAAATATATTCAATTTCTCTCTCTCTCTCTCTCTCTCTGTCTCTCTCATACTGTCGAGAAGTGAAGGGGAAGTGTACTCGCCCACTGGACGAACGACATCCAGAGGTACAGTTAATGAGAGAGAGAGAGAGAGAGAGAGAGAGAGAGAGAGAGAGAGAATTGATAAAACCCTAAAATCCAACATCACCAAAATAAGAGAATCTCTTCGGAGGTATGGTGGTTGCTGTGGTGACATGGCGTGGATGTTGCCTGAACAGACGATGATGAGGAAGACGATGGAACATCCTTTATCACCCTGTGTGTGTGTGTGTGTGTGTGTCCAGCATGGCATTGTTCAGCAAAACTGTTGTTTCATGTGATTGATTGTCTGCTATATCAATGAAGGGAAGAGAGACAGAGAGACAGAGACAGAGAGAGAGAGAGAGAGAGAGAGAGAGACCGAGAGAGAGAGCGAGAGAACGAGAGACAGAGAGAGAGAGAGAGAGAGACAGAGAGAGAGAGAGAGACAGAGAGACAGAGAGAGAGAGAGAGCGAGAGAGGGAGAGGGAGAGGGAGAGAGGGAGAGAGAGAGCCAGGGACAGAGAGAGAGAGAGAGAGAGAGAGAGACCGAGAGAGAGAAAGAGAGCGGGAGAGAGACAGAGAGAGAGAAAGGGAGAGGGAGAGAGAGAGAGAGAGAGCCAGGGACAGAGAGAGAGAGAGACCGAGAGAGAGAAAGAGAGCGGGAGAGAGACAGAGAGAGAGAGAGAGGGAGAGGGAAAGAGAGAGAGAGAGAGCCAGGGATAGAGAGAGAGAGAGAGAGAGAGCCAGGGACAGAGAGAGAGAGAGAGAGAGAGAGCGAGAGAGGTGATCATTGTTGTCAACTGGAGGGGCAGCTCCACGTCCCACTGATAACCAGGGAACACGCGGCCACGCTCGCACCATCACATGCACGCCCACGTGCACTACCACACGCACTATGGTGCAGGATTTAAACCCCCCCCTCCCACCTGCATCCCATCCCCCATCACCCCCATTAACCTCCCCTCCTCTTCCCCACCACCCCAACCCCCTCCCCTTGTCCAAGTGGAACAAATTGCGTCGCCCTGTGAAAATGATAACAAAAAACGATTACGTTGAAGAAAAAAAAAAGAGGCAAAGAGAGGGTGGACACTCTGTGGGAATACACCCCCACCCCCACCCCCCACCCCCAGCCCCCTGCTGCAACGCTCTCCTGCAGCTGTGGTGGACACAAGGTGACGTAGCTCCCCAGGTAGGCAGCCCTCCTCCAGGTGGGGTTCTGTTGTGTGGGGATTGGTGCTGCCCACCAACACACCCCCTCCCCCCCCAAGCCCCACCCCTCCAGGCCCCCACTTTTCTACCTGACGGACACACACCTGGATCCACCCGAACGACCACCACCACCACCTGGACACACAGCTCGGACCACTGACCTTGAACCCTAACGAATCCCGGGCTTTCTGGACCAGCCAGCGTCAAGCCCCCCCCTCACCCCCTAGGCCAGTAATAAAGACCAGTTGGAAAAACAGGGTTTTTTCCGATTGAGGACTTTTTTCCACCCCCCCGAGCTAGCCAGCTCATTTTCAACGCTACGTCACTCGGACCGCTACGCATAAAGCTCGACAATCAAACAGTTGGAGCGCTGCTCCGCGCAGACCCTTGTCGCCGTGAGACGACGTGCCAGCTGCATCCACTCTGGATGAGTTGGCGTGGAAGACAAAAACCTGAACCGGCTGCCACCGCCGCCGTCGCCGTCGGTCCCCAAGTCGCTCTTCTTTCTTTCATGACTAACATATTCACGCCCCCAAACACACACACGTGCGTGTGCCACCAGGCTTACCTTGTCTCGCTTGGCTCCTCGCAGGGGGAAGAAGCAGGCGAACAGGAACTTGCCCCAGCTGATGACAGCGGCGAGGCACCAGTTCAGACGAGCCATGCCTGTGCCCGGCCCGCGACGTCTGCCCGTCTACCCGCCCCCCACCTCCGCCACCACCAGTCCCCCAAACACACACACACACACAAACACACACCCGACACTCCCCCTCGACTACTCGGATCCGGGGGGGTTAGCGTATACCCCCCTCCCTTTGCCTTCCTCGCTGGCTTGTTTTCCCCTTGCCGGGAAAAAAAAGAACCCCCACAACGCCAAGGTCCCCACAAAGCAAAATAGGTCCCCGCAAACTGGGCACCCCGAATACACACACACACGCACACGCACACGCACACACACACACACACACACAAACACTCCTTCCTTGTCCCTATCAGGATTCTTGGCTGGCTGCAGTCCTGCTGGCGGGAATGCTTGCGTGTCCGTTTGGGTTCCTGTGATGAAAGGCTGTCACTGACTCCCGGGTTTCAGATCGCGGGCGGCGATGGGGGGTAGCAGGAGGAGGAGGAGGAGGAGGAGGAGGAGGAGGAAGAAGGAGGGAGGGAGGGAGGGGGGTGGAGGCAGGCTGTGGAGTCCTCACGTCGGACCAGAATCTCCCTCCCGGTGCTGATGGACCCGACTCATCCGAGTGGGGGTGGTGGCGGCGGCGGCGGCGGCAGGGGGGGGGGGGGGGGCGGGGACGGTGAGGGGGAGGACCGGACAGCCTGTGTCCCCGTAAGCCAGTCCCCGGTCCTCACAGAGCAGGTGTGGACAAGGCGAGTGTGACCATCACCGCTGGTGAACCACGACGCTATCGCAACTACAACACACAAACACTCACACACACACACACACACACACACACACACACACAGACACACACACAGTGGCAGGCACGTACGTTCACCCTCAAAGGAACACCCCCCCCCGCCCCCCCCCCGAAGAAACCGAACACGACCCCTTTTTTTCTGGCGGATCGCGGAGCGCTCGCGCGGCACAAGAGAGCTCCCTTGTCAGACACACACACACACACACACACACACGCTCACACACGCTCACACACACGGCTTCCCTCCGCGCGCAGTCCCCGGCACTAACCGCTCTCACACACTCTCTCTCTCTCTCTCTCTCTCTCTCTCTCTCTCTCTCTCTCTCTCTCTCTCTCTCTCTCTCTCTCTCTCTCTCTCTCTCTCTCTCTCTCTCTCTCTCTCTCTCTCTCTCTCTCTCTCTCTCTCTCTCTCTCTCTCTCTCTCTCTGGTCTCCCACGCTTGCTCGATCCTCTCTCTCTCTCTCCAATAGTGCTGCAGCAACGAGGGGGGGAGGGGTCTGGGTTGGGGGAGAATGGTTGGAATAGAAAGAGACAGAGATGGAGAAAAGCGAGAAAGAGAGAGTGAAGAGAGAGTGATTATGTGTGTTTGTGTGTGTGTGTGTGTGTTTGTGTGTACGAGTGTGTGTGTGTGTGTGTGTGTGTGCGTGTACGTATTTGTGCATATATGCATGTTTTTTAGAACAGGAAAGGAGAGAGAGTAAAGTGGTGTGTGTGTGTGTGTGTGTGTGTGTGTGTGTGTGTGTGTGTATGTGTGTGGAGGGGGTTGGGTAATGCGTGTTTTTACAAATGTACGCATCAAGTAGTGATACTGGTGGGGGGGAGAAAGAGAAAGAGAGAGAGGGGGTAGAGAGCAGTAGAGAGGGAGAGGGAGGTAGAGGTAAAGATGTGAAGCGAGAGAGGAGTAGAGCTAAAGAGAGAGAGAGAAAGAGAGAGAGAGAGACAGATAGAGGGAGCGGGAGCGAGAGAGGGAGAGAGAGGTAGAGAGTGCGAGAGGTATTGAGGGAGAGAGAGAGCAGGTGGTGTACAGTGCTGCAGTGTCTCTACGCTTCAGTGAGAGCACATTTTCACTGCAGAATGGTTTTCTCTAGTACCCCCACTTCCCCTCTCCCCTGCTCTCTCTCTCTCTCTCTCTCTCTCTCTCTCTCTCTCTCTCTCTCTCTCTCTCTCTCTCTCTCTCTCTCTCTCTCTCTCTCTCTCTCTCTCTCTCTCTCTCTCTCTCTCTCTCTCTCTCTCTCTCTCCTCTCTCTCTCTCTCTCTCTCTCTCTCTCTCTCACTACCCCCTCTCTCTAGCACCTCCCTCCTCCTCCCTCTTTTCTCCACACCAACGCAATCACAACACATCAAAGCAATGAGTGAATGGCTGAGGGTGTGTGTGTGTGTGTGTGTGTGTGTGTGTCTATCTGTGTGCAGAGACAAACCATGCTAACACATTTATGTTTGATTATTCCGTCGGCTGTCATCCAAAATGACCCACATTAAAAAAAAAAAAAAAAAACATGCAATCAAAATTGAAGGGAAAAAATGCAGCAAATGTATTTTTCAAAAATGACTCGTGACTGCAAAGCTCTGCCAGCTCTGCATCACACGAGCCGCTTGTGATGACGCTTACGGACACTCCGACTGCACATTCTCATGAAACAAAATGGACCATACTTAGTTGTACGCTAACATAGTTGTACGCAAACATAGATGTACACTTACATAGTTGTATGCTAACATAATTTTACACTAACTGAGTTCTACGGTAACAGAGTTGTACCACAGGCTAACATAGCAGAGTTGTAGGCTACCACTTACAGATTTAACAGAGCTACTGCTGGCAACCTCGCACAATAATTTCCTTCGGGATTAATAAAGTTCTATCTTATCTTATCTTACTACTGCTGCACACGAGTTCAGAACTCAGCAGCTAGGGTTCTTACTGGTTTTAACAGACATCACATCACCCCAATCCTGGCTTCTCTTCATTGGCTCCCTGTTGGTTTTAGAATTGATTTTAAGATTTTACTGATCACTTTTAAAGCATGTCTTTGTCTGGCCGCAAGCTACATTGGAGAAATGTTGACCCCATATAAGCCAGTACATGAACAGAGTTGTGTGCTTACAGAATGGTACCACAAGCTAACAAAGTTGTACCATTAACTAGGGATGGGTACCGAGAACCGGTACCACTATGGAACCGGTTCCCGTACAACCGGTACTAACCGTACCGAATCAAAACGCATATTTCGGTGCCTCATTTCGGTGCCAGTAGTTAAAATGCCATTTTAAATATCCACCGCATTTCAGACCGGGTATCCTTCTAGTGATTGCATAGATCGTCATACTGCGCGAAGATTTGATGCATTCATCTGATTGATAAAACCCGACAATGCGCGCCCTGCCCCCCCCCCCCCCCCGCCCCCACTTGCTGGACCTTATTAACTGTTTATAAGACGCAGAAGCGCCTGGTCCTGTTCAACTTTACTTGAATGAGCGTAGAAAGACTGACGTTTTGATCAAGATCACCAGCAATGAGTTGATAAGTGTGACTACAGTCCGTCTTATTGGTGTGTGTGTGTAAGAAATCGCCGGCAACACACACACCAAGAAGACGGACTGTAGTCACGCTGATCAGCTCATTGCTGGTGATCTTGATCAAAAACGTCCAGTGTTTCTACGCTCATTCAACTAAAGTTGAACAGGACCAGGCGCTTCTGCGTCTTAATAAGGTCTAGCGACCACCGCCAGAATGTCGCATTTTCTTCACATTCTCCCGTCTATGATGATCTTTTGATGGTTTATGTTTTTTTCCCACTGTAGAAACAACCACCGCTCCTCTGTTCCATCAAAGTTATTCATTATTTCATTCAATGAATAATTTCGCTTTAAAATCTCTTACGATATGTGTGTGTTGTCTCTGACAGGACTTTGACAGCTGTCACTAGGCTAGTTTAAGTTCACCCTAGGGAATTGGCGCCGCTTGGTGATTGGCCGAGGCGGATATATCTTGAGTCTGCTGAAATCTGTCGTGGCGTTTATCACAGTTTGGAAAGAAAGGGAATAATATATAATATAATAATATTAATAATATAATAAATATAATGCAGAGAAATACCGGTTGTCGCCGTTTTGCAGAAACGATTCTTTTTTTTTTTTGTAATTGGCCGCTATATCGCGTTTTTGGTAATCAACTCTTTAATAATTAATATCAATTTTGAATGTCCGTTTCGTCCACCACTAAACATGTTTCGTCCTGTCAACGAAAGTAAAAATAGATTTAGTCACAGTTTTTTTTTTCAAAGATCCGTTTTCGTACGTCAACGTCACGTCATTAGTCATGGGGAGAAAAAGGAGTCGTTAACGGCATATTTTTTTCGTCAAAACATTTCGATTAACGAAATTAACACTGGTGTTGTTTTGCTCTTTTTAAAATAAGGTACGGTTCTGGCACCGTTTGGCACCGGTATCGTTTAAAAGTATGCGGTTGGCACCGGTATCGGATAAATCGAAACGATACCCAACCCTACCATTAACAGAGTTGTACCGCCAACAGATGTGTACGCTAAGATAGTGGTACTGCTATCAGAGTTGTACCCCTAACAGAGTGGTAGCACAAACAAAGTTGTACCACGAACAGAGTTGTACGGCAGCAGAATTGTACGCCAACAGAATTTATTGCTAACTGAGACGTATGCCAACCATAGACTGTAAAATATATGGACAAACTCCGCCCACTCCCGGCTAGTCAAAGGGGTGGAGTCTGAGTGAAACTGAGGCGGGGCAAATTAAGCCTGGCAGCTGGAACACGCCCACGCCCACCTCAAAGTCGCCAAGCTGAAACTAGCTGGCTATGGCTAGTCTAAGAAGTTACCGGTATATGCTAACCTGATGCTAACGCTACTCTGTATTGCTCCGCCCAATGTCCCCACCGACAACCACACCAGACTTTTCAAGTTACTCCTACGTTTCTTGTGGTAAGTTGACCTGAAACTTTACAAAAATACTTCAAGTATGTATTTATCTATTATTGTGGTAAAGCAAAACTAGATTTGCTGAATTGTATATTGCCAATGTTACGTCAATCAATTACATTTAAAAACACCAAACACCAGTAACATAATACACATCTAATGAACAATTTGTAGGAAATCAATCAAAGCGAGTTACGTTTTTCACATAAATTATGGTTAGTTAGGAATTAGTTGTTTATTTGGATTTCACTTGATTAACGTAAGTTAATGGTGTTCTGTAGATTTTCTGTGTACTTTTTGGGTTAAAGACAGCCTACATGTCAGGACAATTGCTCAATTGTCTCATCCGATCGTGTTACTAAATAGGCCCTGGTCGGTTTATTTATGATCAATGGAGCAATCCAGTTTTCTGTACATTGCGGTTGAAGAATAGCCTGGAAATCCAGACCTACATCTAGAAAGCTGTAGGTCTGGTAATGAGCAATGAAAATGGCCCAACTCGAGGGGCGACCAATCAGAAGAATACACGGGGTGACGTATCCAGAGCGACGGAAACGAGTTTGTTTTGGAGAATAGTTTGACAGAGAGATGTAAATGTAGCCTAATGGAAATACCACGGAGATACCACTTTGGCAACGCAACGTTAACCTTGTAATATTCTCAGCCAAGGAATATTGAAATAAAGAGATGCAACCGAGTTGTCGTTTATGGATGTTTAATAGCAACTGCGCATGGTACCGAGCATGGGCGTAGAATTTAGTGGGGACGCTGGGGACATGTCC
This sequence comes from Coryphaenoides rupestris, assembly GCA_002895965.2. NCBI lineage: Eukaryota > Metazoa > Chordata > Actinopteri > Gadiformes > Macrouridae > Coryphaenoides > Coryphaenoides rupestris. The sequence goes on along the minus strand of PIJE02000398.1, from coordinate 46,125 downwards.
CCACCAATTAACAGAGCACCCCCCATCAGAACCGCAAATTAACGGAGCCCCCCCCCCATCAGAACCGCAAATTAACGGAGACCCCCCCCCCCCCATCAGAACCGCAAATTAACGGAGCACCCCCCCCCCCATCAGAACCGCAAATTAACAGACCCCCCCCCATCAGAACCGCAAATTAACGGACCCCCCCCATCAGAACCGCAATTAACGGACCCCCCCCCATCAGAACCGCGAAATAACGGAGCACCCCCCCCCCATCAGAACCGCAAATTAACGAGCACGCCCCCATCAGAACCGCAATTAACGGAGCACCCCCCCCCCCATCAGAACCGCAAATTAACGGAGCACCTCCCCCCATCAGAACCGCAAATTAACGGAGCACCCCCCCCATCAGAACCGCAAATTAACGGAGCACCCCCCCCCATCAGAACCGAATTAACGGAGCACCCCCCCATCAGAACCGCGAATTAACGGAGCACCCCCCCCCCATCAGAACCGCAAATTAACGGAGCCCCCCCCCCATCAGAACCGCAAATTAACGGAGCACCCCCCCCCCCATCAGAACCGCAATTAACGGAGCACCCCCCCCATCAGAACCCCGAATTAACGGAGCACCCCCCCCCACAGGAATTAACGAGCACCCCCCCAGGCACCCCCCCAACATCAGAACCGGCGAATTAACGGGAGCAACCCCCCCCCCCATCAGAACCGCGAATAACAGAGCACACCCCCCCCCCCCCCATAGACACCGCGATTTAACAGAGCACCCCCCCCCCCCCCCTATCAGAACCGCGAATTAACGGAGCACCCCCCCCCCCCGATCAGAACCTGCAAATTAACAGACCACCCCCCCCCCCCAGACAAAAATAACATGTTTCAAGTCATTAGAACTGTTAATGGTTTTATTAAGTACTCGTATTGGTATTCGCTATCGGCAAGTACTGGGTCTGAAAAAAATGGTATCGGTGCATCCCTAGTTTGTACAGATACTCAGTCAACATTTTCGATAGCCATCTTGCAATCACTGACTGATTCCGGACTGATTCCGTCGCAGCGCTGACGTCATCTGTTTAGCCCGCCTCTGGGCCGCCTATATCAGATACACCGATGTGATTGGTTGATGTTCGGAACAACAGGCATAGCTAATGAGCATGTTACTCGTTACCAGAGTACTCGCTGAGCAAATTCTAATTGTACTCTCGCGAGAACTCTGGATTTCCAGGGTAGTTGAAGAAGGTACCAAAGTCAAATGTTTTATTTGTCACATGCACATCACAACACAGGGACATTTTGTACAGTGAAACTCTAGCAGTGTATACGCCTCCCCTGCCCATTTTGACATGGGCAGGGGAGGCGTGCAGGGGACTGGAACTTATGTGAGCTATCGACAGCTTATTATCTTGAATACGACTGTTGAGAAAAAAAGGCACTTTTATATTTGTTACATGATGTTAATTTCTTTCAGGAGATCTCTTCTTAATGGCGACCTTCCCATTCCTCCGCCATGCCAGCTACACACATTGAAGACTGTAAGTATCAATCTTGGTTACTTGAACTTGGACAGCTCTACACAAATGTAGTCCAATACTGTCAACCTTTAAAAAGCGGATTTTTCATCCCTGAAACATTTTCCCGCATTACACTAATTTGTTTTCCTCCCAGTAACAGTGTTGATCATTGGGGACAGCTATGTCCAGCGTGCTTCCCAGAGAGCTGCAGATGAGAGCTATGGCCGAAGTCATATATAATGTATTGTAATGTAATGCAAAGTAATAGTTTCGTTTTAATAGTTTATGGTCCATACTTTAAACATACATATCAATTTAAACCAAAACGTTGCTTGCTTCTTTGTAAGATATGAAAAAGGGTCTCACTACCCTGGAGTCAGTGCTGAAGTGATGACTCTCAAAGTGTTCACTGCACAGATGAGAATTGTTGTTAGGAGTCCAGTTCTGTCTTCTGGTGTTGATTTCAATAACCACTACTTAATTGAGCAGGTCATGATCAATTAATTAAAACAAATGACACGATGACATAACAGTGCTCATATTCTATCTGTTGCATTGTCTATTCTTCTTGTTATAACGGACCTTTCCCATACACTTATTTTAGAAGATGTTCTTGTTGACAGTCAAAATGCATAGTTACAGGTCCGTTTTATAATGGATGTGAATGGGAACAAGTGCGACTCACTGGGGCATTAACATAGATAAAACACCATAAAATCCTTGTTCTGCAATATTTCCAATTGTTTGTTTTCTGTCCAATTGTACAGTAGCATTTATATTGTGTTGACTTTCTCAGAGACTCTAGAGACTCCCGGAAAAATCAGTCACCTCGCCCAGACAAGGGAAACCGGGGCCCCCTTCTGGAGCCAGACCTGGGAGGGGAGCTTGTCGTCGAGCGTCTGGTGGCCGGGCCTGGATCCACGGGGCCCGGCCGGGCCAAGCCCGAAAAGACGACGTGGAGTCACCTCCCTGTGGGCTCACCACCTGCAGGGAGAGTCATTGGGGACGGGTGCGTTGTATACCGGGCGGTAGGCAAAAGCGGGGTCCTGGGCGTGCGGATCCCTGGCATCGGCGATTGGTTCTAGGGACGTGGAATGTCACCTCACTGGCAGGGAAGGAGCCGGAGCTGGTGCAGGAGGTGGAGCGATACCAACTAGATATGGAGAGGGGCTGACCCTCTCCTTTTCCGAAGTTGCCCAGGGTGTGAGGTGCCAGATGGGTGTGGGGATACTCACAAGTCCCCGGCTGAGCGCGGCTGTGTTGGAGTTTGCGGTGAACGAGAGGGTCGCCTCCATGCGACTGCAAGTCGCTGGGGGGAAGGCTTTGACTGTTGTGTGTGCCTATGCACCAAGCAGCAGTTCAGAGTTTCCGGCCTTCTTGGAGTCCTTGGGTGGCATCCTGGAAAGGGTTCCATCTGAGGACTCCATAGTTCTACTGGGGGACTTCAACGCACACGTGGGCAATGATGGAGAAACCTGGAGGGGAGTGATTGGGATGAACGGCCTGCTCGATCTGAACCAGAGTGGTGTTTTGCCATTGGACTTCTGTGCTAGTCATGGACTGGCCATAACAAACACCATGTTCGAACATAGAGTGGTCCACAAGTGTACCTGGTACCGGACCACCTTAGGCCAAAGGTCACTGATCGACTTTGTAATCGTATCAGCAGATCTGCGGCCGCATGTTTTGGATGAAGAGAGGAGCAGATCTGTCAACTGATCACGACCTGGTGGTGAGTTGGATCAGATGGCGTGGGAGGCTGCCAGACAGACCTGGTAAACCCAAATGTGTAGTGAGGGTGAACTGGGAACATCTGGTGGAAGCCCCTGTCCGCAAGGTCTTTAACTCCCACCTCCGGAAGAACTTCTCGTGCATCCCGGGGTAGGTGTGGGAGGAGTTCGGGGAGGCCATGGAGAAGGACTTTCGGTTGGCCTCAAGAAAGTTCTGGCAAACTGTCCGGCTACTCAGGAAGGTTAAGCAGGGCTTGGCTCAGGCTGTGCTCAGTCGGTGAGGAGAACTGCTGACCCAGACTGAGGATATTGTCGGGCGGTGGAAAGAACACTTTGAGGAACTCCTGAACCCGACCAGTACGTCCTCTGTGGAAGAGGCAGAGTCTGAAGACTCGGGGGAAGTCTCACCCATATCCTTGGTAGAGGTCACTGAAGTAGTCAAAAAGCTCTTCAGTGGCAAGGCGCCAGGTGTGGATGAGATTCGCCCTGTGATCCTGAAGGCTCTGGACATTGTCGGGCTGTCATGGCTGACACGCCTAGTCAATGTTGCGTGGAGGTCGGGGACAGTACCTGTGGAATGGCAGACTGGGGTGGTGGTCCCCATTTTCAAAAAAGGGGGCCGGAGGGTGTGCTCCAATTATCGGGGTATCACACTGCTCAGCCTCCCCGGGAAAGTTTATTCCAGGGTGCTGGGAAAGAGGCTCCGGCCGATTGTCGAACCTCAGCTTCAGGAGGAACAATGCGGATTACGTCCTGGCAGTGGAACAGTGGACCAGCTCTTTACCCTCGCAGGGTTGTTGGGGGGGGAGTTTGCCCATCCAGTCTACATGTGCTTTGTGGACCTGGAGAAGGTTTATGACCATGTCCCCCGGGGAATCCTGTGGGGGTGTATGGGGTCCCGGGGCCGTTGGTACGTGCCATTGGGTTCTTGTACGAACAAAGTGCGAGCTGCATCCCATATTTCTCGGCCACACGTCAAGCACGTTCTCAGTGGGTGTTGGACTCCGCCAAGGTTGTCCCTTGTCACCGATTCTGTTTGTGATCTTCATGAACAGAATCTCAAGGCGCAGCCGAAGGGAGGAGAGTGTCCGGTTTGGGGACCTCAGAATTGCATCTCTGCTCTTTGCAGATGATGTGGTTCTGTTGGCTACATCAGACCGTGACCTCCAGCATGCACTGGGGCGGTTTGCAGCCGAGTGTGAAGCGGTCGGGATGAGAGTCAGCACCTCCAAGTTGAGGCATGGTTCTCTGCCGGAAAACGGTGGATTGTTCCTCCCGGTTGGGAGTGAGTTGCTGCCTCAAGTGAAGGAGTTCAAGTGTCTCGGGGTCTTGTTCACGAGTGAGGGCAAAATGGAGCGGGAGATGTACAGATAGATTTGTGCAGCGTCTGCAGTAACGCGGGCGCTGTACCGGTCCGTTGTGGTGAAGAGGGAGTTGAGCCGGAAGGCGAAGCCCTCGATTTACAGGTCCATCTACGCTCCAACCCTCACCTATGGTCACGAGCTTTGGGTAGTGACCGAAAAAATTTGATTGTGGATACAATCGGCCAAAATGAGTTTCCTCCGCAGGGTGGCTGGGCTCAGCCTTAGAGATAGGGTGAGGAGCTCAGACATCCGGAGGGAGCTCGGAGTAGAGCCGCTGCTCCTCCGCGTCAAAGGAGCTGAGGTGGTTCGGGCATCTGATTAGGATGACCCACGGGCACCTCCCCTTAGAGGTTTTCCGGGCACGTCCAACTGGGAGGAGACCCCGGGGAAAACCCAGAACCCACTGGAGGGATTATATACTGTATCTCGTCTGGTCTAGGAACGCCTTGGGATCTCCCATGAGGAACTGGAGAGTGTGGCTGGGGAGAAGGAAGCCTGGGGGCCCCTGCTTAGCCGGCTGCCACCGCGACCCGACTCTGGATAAGCGGATGAGAATGGATGGATGGATGGATGGACTTTCTCATCTTAAAATCGATACATCTGTAAAAATGAATAATAATTTACTCACTGATATCTTGACAACATCAGATTCCGATTTGCCATTAAGTGAAGTGACAAATGAATGTTAAACAAGCTGCTCAAGCGGCCCACAGACCGACCGGCCCACAGGGATTTAATTTCTCCCGGGGCTCCCGATGGTCGACTCTGGACTACACCAACAACTACAACCACTCATCAATTCTTCTTTAAAGCTTGCAAGATTTGGGAATTGATTGTGATAATGTAAGGTTGCGTTTGCGTCAACTGGATCGGATAGAGAAAATTAATAATCTATACACAATAGTATATGCAACAAGCTGCATTACAGAAACCATAAACTACCAAGCTACAGGTGTCTGGGGTACTTTACGTCAAGTCATTCTTAAAATTGATGTCTGCTCATGGTGCATAACATAACATAACATACATATACATTTGTATATACATATGTCTAACATATACTGTACATTAAATAATACAAATATGTATCTCCAAATCACCCAAAAAATGAAGCACATAATCCTTGGATGATCTGTTAGTACAATTAACTGCACAGCACGCCATGTTATCACTCAGATTTATGTTTGTGATTCAGCGAGCTGAGGTGATGAGTGAAGGTGAGAGATAACCGGTCCGCTAACAGCAGCTAAGCTACAACAACAACCCAAGTGTCACTCAAGCCGGGCCCCTAATTATGTATAACTTTATTATTTAATATTGTAACTGATGAGTTGCATAAAAATTCACCATCTGTACAGTTGTCATGGACGGAAGTACCTCAATATAGAGACCAGAACAGTTTTTTGTACCAGGCTGTAAACTGTTTATTTTCTGCTGTAAAGTTGGACATTTTAACATGGGAGTACGTGTGTGCATGCATGGGTGCGAGACCATGTGCAAGTGAGCGGCAGGTCTGTGTATGTGGACTCTGTTGTATGCACATCACTGGGGTCGTGTACATGTGAATGGTGTGTGTGTGTGTGTGTGCACGTGTGTGTGTGTGTGCATATCACGGTGTGCTACTGGGCAGTCGTCCGGCGCTGTTGGCACAGCACTGGCGGCCGCTCATTAAGCGTTAGCCACTCACATAATCTCTGCTGACTGGCTAATCGAGTGAGGCCGTCCACACACCACTCTGTCCTCCGACAGGATGCTGAGCAGAGAAAAACCACCATACATACATCACACACCACACACACACACACACACACACACAACACCACACTTCATACACACATACACAGAAAAGAAAGAAAAGAAAAGACAGAGAGATGGAGACAGCGAGAGAGAGAGAGAGAGAGAGAGAGAGAGAGAGAGAGAGAGAGAGAGAGAGAACGCACACAGCCGACCAATACATAAATGGATGAATGAATACGTGAATGAATGAACAGCATCATTTTTGTTGTTCCCATGACAATAAACAGACAGACAGAAAGAGAGGAAAGATGTTGGGTACACAAGACTAGATGAACGAGTGAACAAATTAAGAGCTTAATTACCATCATTGACGTCTATAAAAATGGAACGAGATAATCAAGAAATAAACACTTGATACTTCAAATCAGGATTGAAAATCATTCTGCTTCCCACATCTCCTTTATTAAAACGTACATCTGTAATGCTGCTTATTTATTATTATATTATTATATCATTAATTATTGTCTTTCAGTGGTTGTGTTTTCCTGGCTATAAAGCACTATACTGGCCTATGTGTTTGAAGGCATGTAAATATTTTGTTCACTCATATGCTGTGATTGGCCAGAAGGAGTGATTGACTGGGGACGATGAGCCTTGATTGGCCGTGGGGTTTGGCGTCTGGGCCGTTCAGACTCTCAGAGCAGAGCGCCCGTCACACGCCATACCGTCTGACCGCTAGACCAACATCTCCACTCTCCACTCCACATTTCTCCTCTCCTCTTTTTTCACTACACCCTTCCTCTCTTTCCTTTCCACCTTTTTCCTCTTCACTGTATTCTATCTTTGCGGATTCTTAACCACCACTGCTGTCAATATTATCACTACTACCATTTATCAGCCGCGGTCACCCAAAGCTACTTCCAGTGAATACAGGGACATGTGAGAGTGTGGCTACCATGCGACTACCAGTGCTCCACCTATTTCCACGTCTGATTTACATTTACATTACATTTAGGGCATTTGGCAGATCCTTTTGTCCAAAGCGACTTGCAGTAAGTACACTTGTCCAAAGAGTGAAACAGTAATATATTGCAGTAAAATGTGTGCTTCGTAATTGCTAGGTTACAGTTTTTTTCAATTGCTGAGACACATTTTTTGAAACCCTCAACCATTTTCATCACAAAACCCAAAATTCTAACTAATTTCACAAATCCCTGACTCTTCTGACAAAATCAAACAATGCTTTCAGATCATACACACAGCCAGTCAATATATAAAACACTACAGAGCATTCATTAGACACTGCATAACAAAATTGAGAACACAGCGTCCAGGGCATGCAGTTTGAATTTCATTTTGGTGTATGAATTTGCTGAAAGTATAGTAATCACTCATCATATCATACTGTATAAGGTAATACAGTATTGAATGCCTGTATATTCCGCACTTGCATAAAAATACAGTAAGCCCAAAGAAAAAAGTCTAAATGAAAAATTACAGTTCACCAAAAATGTTGTAGATGCAATGGTGCAATTACAAAAATCAAAGTCAATCAGAGATTCTGCCTCAGCATCATATCTTTGTGCTGGGTCCGGCCACAGGACTTGGACCACCATCACATGTAACGTTGTCCCTGCCAGGCAAAGGGGGAGGAACTCCAGCCATGACAACACTCAACACCTATGTCACCACAGGCCAATTCCATGGCCTGCAAGACATTTTCTCTTGTACAGTATATACTGTAGATTTCAGTCATAGACCTTCCACTGCCACACAGAGAGCCTCTTGCTGTTAGAAGAACAAAGCAGTTCTTCTGCTCCCATATGATAGTCTTACAAATGTATACATAAAGATGTATCCATGTCATGCCATGCCAGGTCATAGCACTACATTGATTAGTAGGAGATAAGGTAGGATATAACAATAATCACAAACTTGACATTGAGCTGTTTAATTATATAATTACATGAAAAACCGAATCATAACCAATCACGCAGTTGACAATTCTACTTTGCGCAGATGGATGCAATTTCTGACAAGTTTGTTTGAGGGACAAGTCAACACTATAATTATATCAATGAACATGAAAATCAGATAATACAATATCACCACACTAAAGGAAAGAGTTTTACAACAAACACAAAGCAGCAAATTCGAGCATTACCAACCATCTTAATCAACTCAAGTTATAAATAACAGCAGCACTCACCAATCACTTGAAGACAAAATCCATCCTGCTCCCTTTTTGATGAAACGATCAATCACCTCCTTGTGCAGTCTGTTCTCCTTCTTCAGCTGAAGAACCTCCTCTATTGAGATGGACACCAGTGCAGAGAGTCTTGTTTGTCTGTTTGTATTTCTGTTGTACGTTTTGATGCGTTTAAGAGTGGAGAATGACCATTCTACAGAGGCAGTGGACACTGGAATAGTTAAAACCAAGCATGTAAGAGCTTGTAGTTGTGACATTCTGAGCTTAGTCAGGTCAAAATATGCTCCATAGCTTTCATCTCGACTCTTCAGTGCATTTTCGGGGAAAGACTGCCTGTACTGCACAAACAGTTGCGGATCAAGCAGCACCAAGAACAACAGTCTTTTAAGATCCTTGAACTGATTGGTTATTTGTGAGAGGATGCTGTCGATCACAGTGGTGTGTAGTGCTCTGTAGTGTGCTGTCATCCCCTGTTGTTCTCACTCTGGATGCGCTTGGCTCTCCCACGGTCTTCAACGTTTCGTCAAAGACGCGGTCAAATGTTGCTCCCTCACTTCCAATGTTCTGATGGAAATCTTCAATTCTAGACAGGCAGAAATGTACATCTAGACTATTGTTTTGGAGCCTTCCGAAAAGCATGTCAGCAAAGTTGAAAATTCTGTTGAAAGTAAAGCAGAAGACAAAAATCGAAACTTTTCAACTGATTGATATCGCATGTTGCGCAATGGATAGAGTCATTGTCAAAGTCGCCGAGATGGTCCATAATGTGTTTGAACACCTTGAACATCTCTGTCCTTTTTTTACACAATTTGCCCACTACCCTCGAATTGAAGTTCCAACTTGTTGGATGAACTTGTGGCAGTCTTTTCTCACACAACTCATCCAGCAACATTGTGTGTTTTGGTGAATGTGATCCTCCAAGATGACCAAAAAAGATCTTGCACTCTTTTATTTTGGCTGCCCCCTGCGACATTACACGATTTTACGTATTTGCATAACAATGCACAAATAGCGCCTGGGGAATGGATGATTTAATAAGAGCCTGCACCCCGTTAATCTCCGATGCCATCATGGCAGCCCCATCGTAGCATTGAGCTACTACTTTTTGCATTCAGAGCTTTCTAGAAAGTTAAGAATTGCTGGAGCTGTGGCACATGCATGTTTGTTCTCAACGTCCTCAAATTAAAAAAATCTCTTGACACCATTGTCAGTCACATACCTGAGGACGGGTGACATTTGGGCGGCATCTCGTCGACCATGATTGTGATGTAGTTGGCTTTGGTAATCTCCTCTTTGATTGTGTCATTCAGTACATCAGCAAGCACACAGATGAGGTCATTCTGAATCTTAGCAGATGTGGCAGTAAAAACAGTAGCCGTGGCCAGGTGACAACGTAGGTCAGCATCACATTCCAAAAGTAGTTCCAAGTAATTTACCCGATTTAGCAAATTCATGCCTTTGTTGTGTCATTTAAAAGGCAATTCCCAAAAACACCACACAGCCGATGAGATGGTTCAGTATTTCCTAACTCTTCCTCACCCTCTCATTGTGCCAGCTTGTCTCTCTCTTCCTCTGCTCATCCAACTGTAAATCCACTCTTGTGTCCCCAAATGTCTTCAAATTAACCGTATTCATCAAATGTATATCAGAGCTCTGGTGTTTGTTGGCTGCCTTGGTGAAGGTTTTCAGACTACTAAAACCAGTGCATGGACCACTGTCTGTGCAGAAGAGCAAGCATGGCCAGCAAAGGCCAGTTTATTTCTGTCGGCACTTGCTGTGAGTCAACAGTAGCGGGCATAGTTAGCTTCAGTAAAGTGCCTCACAAATCCTTTACCTGCCTGTGTGAGCCCTTCAAGCTTAGGTTTTGGCCTCTCCCTTTCACATATTTCCTTTTTTGCTTGGAAAAAAAAATCTAAATCAAATCTGCCATGGTATCGAGCTCTCCATTACTAGCTACCATCAGGGTTGCGAGAACAAAATGTCATTTTGTTCTCGCAGCCCTGGGTGCGAGAACAGTTCTCGCGGAGTATGTATCAGCCTTAACTACAACCAAGGCATTCATTATTGACGCCCTCCACTTCTGTGTATGTGTTGGGGGGGTGGCTGCTCCCTGGCACAGTGCTCACCTGCACTGCCCTCACACCTGCTGTTATCAAGTCATCAGCCAAACAGTCCCCATCTGTCATCCAGTTACCCCGTCTCCCTTGCTCTGATCGTTCGCCCCTGCATCCGATTCCATTTTTCCCCTCTTCACATCCTATCTTATCTCCAGTAAACCCAGTTTAACCCATCTATGTGTCACTGTGTCTGCACTTGGGTCCTGTGCACACGATTGTAACAGATTTCAGGTAGAAATCACATTATACATGTTGAGGATGTTCAGATTGTCAACACATATAAGTACTTGGGAGCAGTGTTCGACTCTCAACTAAAGTTTGATGTAAACACAGAATCGGTTGTCAAGCATGGACAACAAAGGATTCACATAATGCGGAAGCTGAACTCGTTTCCAGTCTACAGTCTACAGGATACTATTTTATGTAATTTATCAATCATTCATTGAAAGTCTTCTAACTTTCTCAGGGGTGAGTTTCAGGCTGAATGTGGTGAAAAAGTTAATGATTCAGGTGATTGTAACTTCTCTGGCTGGATGTTGAAGTCACCCAGAATGACAAGTGGGGTGGCATTTTCAGGAAAAAAGCTGAGGAGGGCATCCATCCTCTTCTAACAAGTCGCGGAGAGGGCCTGTTGGTCAGTGTAGTTCTGGTCAGGTGATCACTTTGGGGAGATGAGGAGTCCCCCCCCACGTCGCCCAGTGGGTCGCGGGGTGTGGGAGAAACAGTAGACAGTGGAGAGGGCGGCGGGAGTGCCAGTGTTTTCCGGGATGATCCAGGTCTCTATGAGAGCCAGGAAGTGGAGAGACTGGCAGCGTAGGCCAAAATGGTCTCAATTTTCTTGACAGCCAATTGGCAATTCCAGAGTCCCCCTTTCACATCTAGGTCTGCATAGGTTTAGATCGTTGGATTGAGGAGACTGGAGGGGTTGCGGCATGGAGTGAAGGGCCCTCTGCGATATCCATTTTGGTAGTATGTCCTGACTGTAATGGAGTCTAGGCACATGGCTAAGATGGGTGGAGCTGTAGTTGTAGGACTCCCTGGATGCACTCCCGCAGAAAGACTTCCTTGTCTTTGTTCGTCAGGGACTCCCGGAGGAAGACTCCCTCGTCTTTGTTCGACAGGGAATCTGGCAGAAAGACTCCCTTGTCTTTGTGCGACCGGGTCTTCGTTCGTAAGGCCTGTCGCTACAGCTGACACTGAAATGATAGCTCTGTATTAATAGCTAAAATGTGCAAGGGAGGCTTATGCAGGGTTAAGCTCCTCCCCTAAATCAAGACAATTGACTACAGCTGAATGCCCAAAATGAGGCGATTAACCCACTCAGCACAACAATGGGAGGTTGTTTAGACCAGTATTACTTTGAAATTAGAGGTAAAGTGAAAGTTAAATGGTAAATACCTCTACCAACTCTGCAACAACAAGAATACCAACACTGCAACAGGTTAGTTCGAGAACATCTTCTACAAGATTAGCTTGTAGAAGATGTATCAAGTATCAACACTACCACAACAACGGCAAAAACCAACATCGCAATAGGTTAGTTTAAGAGAAATAGCTCTATCAACACTGCTACAAGATTAACTTATAAAAATATATGTCTCCCAACACAAGTACGGCTTAGCTTTAAGAAAATAGCACTCCACAACAACAATAACTAAGGAACACAGCACTAATTCTGTTTCTCCACTCACCAACAACAGAATACTATGCAGCATTCTTTCAAAACAAATGTTACGAACCTAAAGCTCATTTTTAAGCTTCTCTTAGCAAATTGAGTAAGGCATCTAGCCCCTACCTACTACTGCCTTGCTTCAGGCAGTGAGTGTGTGTGTGTGTGTGTGTGTGTACTGCCTTGCTTCAGTGTGTGTGTGTGTGTGTGTGTGTGTGTGTCTGCAACTGGCTGAGAGACGGAGCAGAAATGGAAATGTGAAAAAGATATACGATTATATGCTACAGAATCGTAAAAACAACAAACTAGAACCCAAACAAAACCACAACCCCAGTGTGGTATGAAGGAGGCGTGGTTTAGTGTCGGCAGGTGAAACAAGGGGGGGGAGTGGCAAATTCCTGAGATTGATGCAGCTATCGGGGATGAGCTTGATCAGGAATGTATACTGTATATGTGACGTGTTTGCTCTCCCCACAGTAGGTGGCTGGGTACGGACGGAGTGGCAGGACCCGACACGTGGCTGACTCCATAACTCCATAACCCTAAAGACTCCATAACCCTAAAGACCCCGACTACACCAGCACTATATACATCAGCCAATGGGTGATCTTTTGTTGATGATTTAATTAAAGAATATTTCGCATCATTACGACCTCCTTCCCGGTCAAGAACCCAGACTAAGCCACAAAACGAGGGATTAAACAACGAGGGGAACAAAACAACAACCCGAACTAAACAAGAACCCCAAAAAACCCCAACCCCAAAGAACCACAACCCCCAAAAATTAAAACCCCAACAAAACCACAAGCCCCAAAATACTACAACCCCCAAAAAAAACTACAACCCCAAAAAAACACCCCAATAAAACAAAGCACGACCCCAAAAAAATCGCAATCCCCAAAAAACTACAATCCCAAAAATAGTACAGCAGGATACCAATCCGTTCGTGGACTATGAAAGACAAACCTAAAATATAAAAGCACTCACACACATGCGCGCGCACACACACACACGCTCTCTTTCCAAACATCTGGCTCTTGGCAGGTTTCCAGCCGGGTTGGCGAGGTGTGTTTAGCCTCACTAATGTTCCTATGTAGGTTAAAGACCCCCCGTGGCCCGCACTACACCACTCTGCTAAAGGAGGCATCTCAAGGTGAACACACACACACACACGCACACACACATACATAGCCAACGCACCGAACACGAACACAATGAGCACACACACACACGCGCAGACACAAAGTGAACACAACGAATACAGACACACATGCACACACACCGAATACACACAAGCACACACACACACACACACACACACACACACAAACACACACCACACACACACACACAGACACACACCAAATGCAATGAATGTACTGAGCGCACACACAAGACACGTACGTGTGCACACACACACACACACACACACACACACACACACACACACACCGCCTCGAGTGCGGGCAATGAATAACAGTGGCACAACATTGCCGCTGGGCGCAGTGCACAGCGTGATGGAGTGCACGCAGGACGTCCTGCGACAGAGAAAGACACGCTGGGCTCATCCCCTCCAGGGGGGATCCTGTAGCTCGTATTAATACCACTGTTTAGCGCTTTAGCTCCGCGGCTCCACCGCTCACATCTCAGGAGCACATCATCGAGGAGGGTCAGGTGGGGGGTTACGCTTGGTCAGGCTGTGGAGGCGCTGGACCAGCTTGACTCCATCCTGCCTGCTGCCTGGAGGTCACCTGGAGGTCAACTGGAGGTCACCTGGAGGTCATCTGTGGGACGACGGAACTCAGTGGAGGGAATCAAACCCCTGACCCTGGCAGTGTTAATGCCTTGCTCTACCAGTGGAGAATCAAACCCTTAACCCTGGCAGTGTTAATGCCTTGCTCTACCACTGGAGAATCAAACCCTTAACCCTGGTAGTGTTAATGCCTTGCTCTACCAGTGGAGAATTCCAAAACCCTTAAACCCTTGGAATGGTTTAATGCCTTGCTCTACCAGTGGAGAAATCAAAACCCTTAACCATGGGAAAGTTTAATGCCTTGCTCTACCAAGGGGAACCGTTAACGCCCCCTCTCATTTCATCTCCCCGACCTCGAGTTGGAACAATAAAAGCCAATCACTTAGATAGGGATGGCGATCAATAAAGTGCAGATAGCCTCTTCCTGTATCTGGTAATATATATATATCACCCATCAGCTGGGTGGTGGTGATCACCTACACCCCCCCCCCCCCCCACACTGTGGTGAGAGAGGGAGAGGGAGGGAGTGGATGCTGATTTTTATTCGTATCCGGCTGTGATAGGTTCACCCCACTTGTGATGTCACAAATGGTGCCTGTTATGATGTGCTTTTCAAAGAGAGAGAGAGAGAGCATTACATCACAGTCACAGCATAAGTCCTCTGAAGCTCTTGGCTAGTACACGTTCACCGCTGATATTTACAATGAGCTGTAAACTTTAAAGGCGTACACCATCACAAAACACATAATGAGTTCATTAAAGGGTTGCCATTTTACCACCATGTATGAGGTTGACTGATATCACAAGTGGGGGTGATAGATAGAAAGATGGACTCCCCCTGTCACCTCCCTGGTAGGTGTCATCATTATGCTTCATGCACTCCCACTGTCACAAGTTTACATTTTTAAAAGCACCCGGTGGCTTTTAATTAAAGGGGCACTTTCATGTTTCATGTTAACTCACCTGCCGAGCCAGGAATACCAGAGGGGAAACAGTCCACTCCCTTGTTGCGATAAAATGTTTGAGATCCATCTCACAGCACATTCTACATTTACATTTAAGGCATTTGGCAGACATCCTGACATCCTAGTCTCCCATATCCCATATATATATATTTGCATCAATGATTGTGTACTTCTGCTGACTCAGCTGGGACTAATAATGTTGATGTTGTAGGGCCACAACATGCTGGGTTCCTCTCATAGTTTCACCTCCTCATTCATTAGCATTACAAGCTACACCTGTGCTCCCCTCCTGAGAGAGCTGTCTCTGTGAGATACAGAAATAACACAGAAATACACTGTATGAATGCTTAGCAGCATAGCATGCTAAGTACACTAGCATCAGATAGCATCATAGCATCATATAGCCTAGCATTTTTTGTACCCTAGCATGCTAAGTTCGCTGACATGCTAAGTACCCCAACATGCTAATTACCTAGCATGCAAAGTACCTTAAGATGCAATGCACCGTTGCATGCAAAGTAACCTAACATGCTAATAACCTACCATGCTAAATACCTTAAGATTAATGATCGATAGCATGCTATGTATGCTAAAATGATATGTACACAATCATGCTAAGTGCCTAGCATGCATTTTTTTGGACTGAAAGGTGATCGGGGAAGCGTGATCCACCAGCCAATCAGGGAACAGAACATGTTAAACAGAGACAGAGTGGCCGTGTCCTTCATCTCAGAGAACCATTGGTCGTCCATTACTTCGATCAGAGCAGCATACTTCCTGTGCGCCCTAAGATGGTCGCACTGACAAAGTTGTTTATTATTGTTTCTGTCTTTGCACATGCTGCACTGTCACTTATCCAGTATGATCAACAAAGAACTTTTGGATGTTGGTGCGTCAATTAGGGGTTGCATAGATTAGTGGACGTATCGACGTATCAACATGTCAAAGTTATTATTAGTTATGATGTGACTGCCTACAGAGAGGAGATCAGGGACATGGCAACAAGGTACCCTGGCACCATGTTGCCAAGTCCTCCCTCCTCTCTCTCAATGTCTGCAAGACTAAGGAGGCGATCGTGGACTTCAGGAAGCGGCTGGCTTCAAGCTCCTCTGGACTGTATGTTCATCAAAGGTGACCTCACCTTGTCCAGGCAAGCGGACTCGACTGTAAAAACTGTCCAAAAGCACCTTTACTTTCTGAGGAGACTCAAGAAGTTTGGCATGTCTGCAAAAACCCTCACTAACTTTTACAGGTGCAACATCGAGATCATCCGCTCTGCTGATCACAAGGCCCAGTGGAGCGCATCATCAGCTGCCATCTCCCAGCCATGCAAAGCATCTACCACACACAATGACTTCGGAAAGCACAGAAAATCATTGAGGACTACAGCCACCCAGGCAATGGACTGTTCACGCTGCTGTCGTCTGGTAGACATTACTGGAGCATCCGACTATCAGACTAAAAACTGCTTTTTTTACGACAGGCCATCAGGCTTCTCAACCAGCAACACCAATCTCATTGATCATATTGATCACTTTAAACGTACATTTATAACATTGATAATATTTAGATAATTCAACTACTCTGGATACATATGCCATATTCCCTATGCTATATTTCATTATTCTGGATACATATGCTTCTGATTCTCTTATCTTTTGTATTTTTCTGCTATGACATGCCTTATGCCATATTTCTACTACTGCTGCTCTCACCTGTATATCTGCCCTTACTTACTTACTTGTACTTACTTGTACATTTATAATACTCAATATTCAATCAATACTTGTGGAGTCAACATAACATTACTTTTTCTATATCTTCTTCTTCTTCTTCTCTATTTGATCATTATTATGTATATTGTGTTATTGTATTATCTTATTATGTATATTGTGCCACTCAATACATATATATATAAAAATTCTCTTCTTGCTATTTTATCTTTTTTGCCCACTTTATCTGCGTACTGTCGCCAGCCATCTCACAAGAATTTCACTGCTCAGAATGGCCCTGTGTGATGATGAACATGTGACAAGAAAACAGTTTGACTTGACTTTGACAATGACGATGAAACCGATGAAGATGGCTCACAGTCCTTGCCACCACCGCTGCCAGGTGATGCTGCAGGGTTGCCACGGGAGACAGATGTAAGTGTGCGCCTAATCCTGTCTCCTGCTGCCGCGTCGCCTGAGTGACCGATCCACATCCCATAGAGTCGCCATGGCAACAGCATGACGACGCAAGCCCCCCTTTAGAACAGGGGTCTCCGGTCTTTACGTTTTTTACGGCCCCTAACTTTTTGTGCTCTCCTGCTTACCCCACATTGTTTCGCCTCCTCAACATCTGACCGTCATGTTAACGCCCCGTTAAACGCCCCGCACTGACTTAATAGTGACCTAAAACTGTTTGGACAAACAGGACCATATACGACAGTATATATGACGACATTAAACAATGCATCGTCAAATATCTACTTGTCAGAAATGTCCCGTGGCCCCACATGCGTATCAGAGCCGCAGGTTGTAACCCCCTGCAGAGACGAGTTTGTCAGACGAGACGTTAAGGGCCCTGACCCCCTGTGGTCACTAAAGACTCTGTCTTCATCGCTCGCGTCGGGGTGCTGACCCCGGTGTCCTGGCTCTGTGCCAACAGGACCGCCTGACCCCCCCCCCCCCCCCCCCCCCGGTCTGTGATGGGACAGTTTCCCTCCTCACGTCTCCACTGGGATACATGGTGGTGTGTGGTGAGCGCGCATCGCTGCCACGTTCCCACACACTGCTGGGAAGTCTGCTCTCTCTCGCTCTCGCTCGCTCTCTCTCACACACACACACACACACACACACACACACACACTTAGATTATATTATTAACACCATGCCACTTCTTGAGTAGGTAAAAACCTTATTAATAATGGCTAAATTCCTTACTGTTATATTATTGTCAATTAATGATCATTAATAAAGACGGTAATGGTGTCGGGCACGTGCCTGGCCAAAGGACACTTGGACCCCGAGTCCTCCCTGCTGCCACTCTGCTGCTGGCGCAGGGAATTGAACCAGCGCTGCGGCTGCTCTGCTCTGGATTGGGAACTCAACGCGAAAGTATTGTTTCTCAATACGTATTATCGTTAGTAATTGTGCAACTGATCACGTGTCTCTCTCTCTCTGACACAGCAAACAGAGATCCGCAGTGGCTCCCGCTGTACACCGCCCCCCCTCCCTCCGGTACTGCCCCGGTTAGGACGGGCGAGAGACGCACAATGTCCGGAGGACTCGGTGCCGCATTAACCGCTCGACTGATCGCCCTCACCAGCCTCTCCTCTCCTGCAGCGGCAGAGCTGCGGGCTCTCTGGCGCGGCAGCAGCGACCCCTAGCGGCCGTACGCAGAACCGCAGGCTCTGACAGGGATATGGTGGCGGGTGGTGCAGCAGGAAAAGCGACGGATTTCACTCACGAGTCACGTCTGCGAAAATGCGCCCACAGCCTGTATCTGTATCATATGTGTCATAATGTTGAATCGTAAATGAACTGCCTCCCGTGTTCGCCTATTGATGTGATGCCAGTCGTGTTACCTGTTTACTCGGATCGCTGCTTCCCCCGGACTGGATTCCCCACCCGGGTCGTGTAGTGCACCGGCCAGCCAACAAGGGGCGATAATTATCAATTGTATTTACATAGTGTATTCGATTTAAGTTGACTAAATGTGAGGTATAGGGCCTATCTAACCATCATTTAACCATCCAACCATCACTTTCTCAATTCCTGGAGACAGGTATTGAACTACAGTGATATACATTTGGATAGACAGGATGTGATATTCGAGGCTTATATTAAAATATAAAACTCAACTCTGCTGATGTTAAAAAAGATATTTATTCTGACTACACGCACACACACACACGCACGCACGCACGCACGCACGCACGCACACACACACACACACACACACACACACACACACTATCACACACGCACACACACACACACACACACACACACAATTTAAATACCACAAAACATTTCCATTTCCATTTAGGACATTTGGCAGGCACTTTTATCCACAGCGTCTTACAATAAGTACATTTGTTGAAAGAGACAGCAATATATCGCTGTTGTACATAAAGATAAGAATAGAGCAGCTTTCAAGCATTCATAATTGCAAGGTTAATAGGAGGAGAAGTTTATTACTAACATCCAAGAACATACAATATGCTAAAGAATGCTAAGTAGTGTTAATAATGCCAAGACGAAACACGCAAGTTAGTTCTAGGGTTAGGGGGTTATGAGTCCAGGTGAACTCTGAACAGGTGGGTCTTGAGTCTCTTGTGGAAGCTGGCGAGCGACTCGGCCATCCTGACATCAGCCTGGAGCTCATTCGACCACTGCGGTCCGAGAACAGAGAAGAGTTGAGACTTAGCAGAGCGATGTTTGCCTGTTCTTAGTGAAGGTCATACCAGTCGTCTCGCAGAAGTTTTTTGAGCAGAGCGCTCAAGCTGGGGTGGGGGGTCTGATTAATAATTAAATAATTAATAATGTTTGGAGGTAGGTATTTAGAGATGCGTGTTGCGATTTGGGTGTCAGAGGGGGAGAAGAAAAGGAACTGTTGGGTGTCATCTGCGAAACAGTGATAGGAAAAGCCGTGGTATGTAATTACAGAGCCTAGAGATCTACTGTATAAGGAGAACAGAAGGGGTCCTAGTACTGAGGCTTGGGAGGCTCCGCTATCAAGGGTGCAGCGTCTGGACTTGGAGACATGGAGACAGATCATGTGACCTGATAGGTGCGATCTGTCAGGTAGGAAGTGAAACAGGATAACGCAAATCCAGCACAGCCAAGCTCTGCCAGAATGGACAGGAAGATCTGGTGAGTCACTGTGTCGAAAGCGGCAGGCAGGAGAGTATGGTAGAGGGTTTTGAAGAGGAATAAAATGAGGGATACAGGTTGATAGTTCCGGATGTCACACATACATACACACACACACACACACACACACACACACACACACACACACACACACACACACACACACACACACACACACACACACACACTTGGGAAACCATGGCTGTGTTAATGGCTTGAGAATGGAACCAGTAACCCTGCAGTATTAATGCCTTTTGAGGTAGGGCCAAGGTATATACTTTAATAAAAATAATCACCGCACTATTTTATGTCAGACACTTTTATACAGAGATGAGTAGGTATTAGTTTGTTTGGTAGGAGTAGTTTGTTTAGGTCCAGTTGTAACTTTTATACAGTCATGACTTCAGTGAGTTTAGTTTTGTGGCGGTTCGAGCTTGTATGGTGCCCTGGGTAACCCCATCATGGTTTTACACAGAGTTAGATGTTCAGTCTTCTTCCTCACCTCCTCAGTCTTCCTCTCCGAGGAGTTTTGCTCAGTCTACTCTCAAGATCTTTAGAAGCATTTCACGTTCTGTCTCTTTTCTAAACACCTACTTTGTGTGTTTTTGGTGGACATCTGAATCTCTTTATTGGAAGGGATCTTCCTTTCCTTGCATTTGTACTTTTGTTTTATATTTTCATACTGCACCGGATAGCGCACGTTTCCATCACAGAGCAGATAAGGTACAGTTTGCTACATTTCATATTTTCTTTAGAGCTTTTATCCAAAGCGACTTACAAAGAGTTAATTAATCCGCTTCCATTCCAAGTTTGATGTTTCCAGGTTTCTACTGTGAAAGAGACGTTGATCACAGTGAGAGAACCTGTTTTAATAAAGGAATACGGTTCATAATTTCAATAACTAATTTCACCGCTTTGAGGCCACATGGAACCTCTGGTCCAGGAACAGAATTCACATTGTGCTCCAATAGAAAACAATTTCACACATTTTACTCTGTTGTGAGGTCAGTTTTGTTGTGTTGTGGACTTTTATTGATGAGTTTAAGCTGTAGCATTAGTTACTTATTGATGGATATATGACCATCTGTAACAGTTTAGTACACTGAACTGTAGACTCTTGATGCTTTTCCTGCAAACTGTTATGGTTCAAGAGGGAAATAAAGAATAGTCTTAATAATGACATGTGTAGTGGCGAAAAACATTTTGGGTTTTTCCTTTAACCCCTAAATCCTATATTCCTTACTATTTTTACCACACAGGAGAAAGCAGGTGATGCAGTGTCAGACTCGCAGTTTGTGTCCAAAAAATCCAATGGGAGAGAGTTTGACTGTCCAATGTTGTCGGTTTTTATTGTAAATAAAATATAATACAAAATAAGGATATAAGTATAGTTTAGAG
This sequence comes from Coryphaenoides rupestris, assembly GCA_002895965.2. Classification (NCBI taxonomy): domain Eukaryota; kingdom Metazoa; phylum Chordata; class Actinopteri; order Gadiformes; family Macrouridae; genus Coryphaenoides; species Coryphaenoides rupestris. Next base: position 24,813 of record PIJE02000398.1, on the reverse strand, counting down.
TCCGTAAATCTTTAACTTCTAAAGGCAAAGGCTGCAACAGGATGCACAGGCCCAAACGGAGTTCACAGCCAGCGTGGTTCACAGACTGAGGTCAATGACGGTAATTGCTGGCCCGCCTTCTCCCCGTCATGCGCTACCGGCAGCCATTTAAAGGGTGGCCCCCTCACCACCTGTAGCAGGTGCACACTCACACAATTCCAGAAAAAGAGAAAATAAGTGAATCATGCTTATCATCAAAAAACTTAAATGCGGCTCCTACAGTTATCATGAGAGAATCACCAGCATAATTATAAATGGTACAATTGTATGTGATTGAGTATGGTGAAAATGGATCATTAATTAGCATCACTGTTGTGATGAGTTGATGTGTTCAGTCAGTAATGTCTGTGTAGTGATCTCAGGGGAGGAGGACGTGTGTTTTGTGCTCAGCAGGTTTTTGTACAGTGAGTCTGTGTTTCCTGTCACTGTGGGCCTCAGAGCACAGTAGTACAGAGCAGAGTCTGTCACTGCAGCAGAGGAGATCTTGAGATCCACAACGGTCTTCTCTTCAGTCAGTTCAGTAGAAAACCTTTTGTCTGAAACAAGAGAATCTGCTGTCTTGGTGTTACCAATCCCAGTGATGTACAGCAGGAACTGTGGAGGTTCTCCTGGATACTGACGGTACCAGAAGAAATTATCGCCAGATGCAGCAGCTTTAGCGAGCCTGTAGGACAGAGTAACAGTTGTACCTTCTAAACTGTTCTCTTCATCCTTCACAGGAATTCATGGATGTGTCTTAAGAGAAGTATCGAAATGTGTGAGTCTTTGGGCAAGATGCAGGGGTGTTTGGTTTCCTCAGGCATTGCAGATTTGTGCAGTCGGCCACCTACTCTCAAAATGCCCTCGTCTAGCACAGGATCAAGCCTGCAGATCTTGCTGCCCTTGTGCACTCTAGGCGGGGTCATCTCCAGTGTTGCAATTTCAGCACTGAATGCTTGTCTTTGGATGTATGTGACGACTGACCTTTCTGCATCTGCCAGATCTTCAACAGTGAGGAGCTGCCCACCATGGTAGGTCCTGAAATCTTCATTTTTTATCCTCACCTTTTTCCTGTTCGAGCGGGTGCTGATTTGAGATGAGGGCTGCTCCTTTCCTCTTTTCACAATCAGCATCAAAATCTTTCTCAGTCTGAGGTACCATGCCACTGCTTTAAGTAGCCTCATCCAGTCTGAAAAGAACGAAATAAGCTGGTCTGTGGGTGTTCCAGGGTTCACTACTGCTGCCCATACGGTAGCACTTTTCCTGACCTCTGGATCGTCCTGTGACACTGAGCCCAATGCTTCCTCCACCGGCCAACTTTCCTTAGTGTTCCATAAGAATTCAGGGGCATGTATCCATCTCTTTTGCTCCATGAATTTTCCTGCATTCAATCCTCTTGATGAATCATCAGCAGGATTGTCCTTGCTGCTTACATATCTCCACTGAGACAGGTCTGTATTGTCCCGAATCAGTGAGACCCTATTGGCTACATAGGTCTTATACCTGGCTTGGTCATTTGCAATGTATTTGAGCACTGTTTGGCTATCAGTCCAGAAAAATGAAGGCTTTAGGTCAAGGTGTAACTCTCTTCTCAACATTCTGTCTACCTTCACCAGCAATGCTGCAGCTGCCAGCTCCAGTCGTGGCACTGTGATGTTCTTAAGGGGAAGGACTCTGGACTTTCCTAGGACCAAAGTGAAATAAATGACATCCTGCTTGTTCAACTGTCTGATGTAGCTCACTGAGCCATAGCCACTCTCACTGGCATCGGCAAAGTGATGCAGCTCGGCACAGCTTGTCATTCCACAGCCCTTTGGTTTCAAACATCGTGGCACAGTGAAGCCTTTGATCCTATCCAGGCTGTTGGTCCATTCCACCCACCTTTCAGACACTGGCTGGGGCAAAGGCTCGTCCCAGCCGAAGCCTCGCTGGCAGAGCTCCTGTAGCAACTGCTTGGCTGGGAGAATGAGAGGAGCAAGAAGCCTAGTGGATCAAATATGGAACTAACAACAGAGAGTATGCCTCTGCGGGTGTGTGGCTTTTGGCTTAAGTTGATGTTAAAATTGGAAATTGTCAGAATCCCACGCACGCACTGCAGTCCTAGTGCCTCTTTCAATGGGCAAACTGTCTTTGTCGAGATCCAGTGTTTTGATTCCCTTTGCCCTGTGTTCCTTGGGGATTGATGCTAAAACTGCTTGGCTATTGCTGACCCACTGAGTGAGTTGAAACCCACCTTTGCCGCATAGTGCAGTAAGATCCTTTACCAGCTGGATGGCGTCAGATTCCTTGGCCACAGACTTGGCACAGTCATCGACATAAAAGTTGTGCTGGACTGTTTCAGCTACTTGCGGGGGAAAACAACTCTCATTGTCGGTGGCAGTTTTTCTTAATGCAAAGCTTGCAATGCTTGGGGAGGACACAGCACCGAAGATGTGTACAAGCATACGGTGTTCCTTGGGTGCTTGACTTGTGTTACCTTGTGGCCACCACAGGAATCGCAAGTAATTAACATCAGACCTGGCTACTTTAACCTGATGGAACATTGACTTGATGTCAGACATGTGTCACGATCGCGGTCGTGTCTCCGGGCTCCCGGGCGCCAGTGCCGCCCCTGGAGGATTAGCGGGGCTCCCGTGCACCAGTGCCGCCCCTGGGTGGTTAGTGGCACCTGCGCTACTTTCGCGGCTGCCCGCAATTAACAATTATGCACTGCATAAAAGCCCCAGTTTTCCACCCACGTGTGTCGGACCATTGCTAATGTCATTGTTATGTCTTGTTGCACATTACTTGTTAAAGCGTAACTTAGACCTGCCTACCAATCTACTCACTCACCTGCCTACCTACCTGCCTGCCTGCCTGCCTGTCTGTCCCTCACCTGTCTGCCTACCGATATCACGGTAATAAATAACATTCTCTTCTGCATAACCCCGAGTCCTGAGTCTTGCGTTTGGGTCGTCCTGCCCCACATCGTGACAACATGATTCCAACAGGCTCTTTGTGAAATCTCAGGATGACTCCAATGAGGGAATTTCTCAGGTCAGGTCCCTGCAGCAGTTCAGTTTGGGGATACACCTGCTAAGACGGCGGGGACAATCAAAGACCACTCATAAAGCTTTTTCTTTTAGGGTGGTACACCCCGTGGTGTGGCAAGTACCATACTTTTCCTGTTGACTGTGCGAGTTCTTCCTGTGGGACCTCTTCTGCATAATTACTCTCAAAGATGTCACTGAAAAACATATTCCTGTTTATATTGCTCATCCTTGTTCATTTTCCTTTTGTTCTGCAATTTGGCGATTGTTTGGCATACAGACATCAGCTTTTCTGAAGGACAATTTCAAATTGTAATGTCCATCATTCAGAACTGCCTAGTTGGCCATTTTCAGAAATCCTTTGTCCTCAATGGAAATTTCAGTTTTCTCCTCAGAGGCAACTTCATAAAAATCCTGATTGCACTGTGAGATCAGAAGCTCTTCCAGCCTTGCCACTGAAATCCTATTCACAGTAACACTCTTTGCACTGCCAGTTCCACTTCTAAGTGGCCCATTTACAACCCACCCCAACAGTGTTCTAGCTGCATAAGGGCCTCCACTTTGGCTATTAACAACCTCCCACAGCTCTATCAGGGTTGGAGCATTTGTTCCAATTAACAGCTCTACCTTTGAACTAATGGAGGGGATTTTGACTTTACTTAAATACACCCATTGCGCTAAGTCACTCTGCCTTGGGATGTTGTTAGTGGTTACTGGCATTTCCTTTTGAGTAAAAGTGTCAGGAAGAGGTGAGAAGTTGTCGCTGTCCAATGTTGAAACTTCAATTGCTGAGACAACATGAGTGCGAACAGATTTTTCCTGATTCATTGTTCGTAGAAGAATTTGTGTTTTCCTTCCTTTGAGATTGAGACGTGTCATGAGATCCTCAGAGCAGAAGGTGGCAGAAGACCCAGGATCCAGGAGAGCATACACCTGCAAGACCTGGCTGCCCTTTGCTGCCTTAACCTTGACTGGGACGATGGAAAGTGCGCACTCTTGGTCTCCGGCCCCTATATGACCACATAACTCTGCTGATGCACTGCCTATAAAACCAGAGGGTTTTCCTGCTTCTTTAATCTCAATATGCAGGGCGCTTGGGTGAGCTTTCTTGCACACTTTACATCTGAGTCGCTTTTTGCATTCTTTGCTAATGTGGCCTGCAGAAAGACATCCAAAGCATATGCCCATGGTCTTTAAGAAGCTGATCTTGTCTCTATGTATTTTCTTTAAGAAATCCTTGCACAAGTCCAATGTGTGCTCTGAGCTACAGAATGGGCAAGAGGGTTCAGGCTTTGTCTCTTTTTGGGCAAGAACAATACTAGTGGCATAGCTACTGCCAGATGACTTTGAGGGCTGTGACAGAACAGGGGATCTAGCCTTAACTCTACTAGTTGACTGATCTTGAAGGTCACCAAAAACTGGATCAGCTGATATACGGGCTTGCTTTTCAATAAAAGAGACAAGATCTAAAATTCTTACCCTACGCCTGTGATGTTCTTGTAGCTCATAAGCCTTGTTACGCCATTTCTCCTTGAGTTTGAATGGCAACTTGAGGGGAATGCTTCTCATGTTGGATACGGTGTCCAGTTCCTGCATGTACTCCATTTCCTCCATAGCGTTGCAGCAGCTCCTGAGAAACATGGCATAATCCTGCAGCATTTTGGAATCCTCAGATTTCATTTGAGTCCAGGATAAGACTTTTTCCAAGTATGCACAAGATATCTTGTATTCATTTCCAAAGTGTTCCTTTAGTAACTGCTTTGCTTTCTGATAGCCTCTATCTGGTGACATGTACTCACAGCTCTTGACTAGTCTTTGTGCTTGGCCCTTAGTATACTGAATAAGAAATTGTAACCTGTCTCTATTGTTATCTGTTTTCCTTTCAATCATGTTTTCAAATGAGTGGATGAATGATTTGTACTCTAGAACTTGTCCGTCAAAGAGTGGGATGTTTCCTTGGGGTAATGTAGTCAAAAGTTGCTGTTTCATGAGCATCCTGGTTAATTCACTTTGATTCTTCAAAACTTTGATCATGTGACTTTCCTGTGATGAGCTGGTTGTAGAGGGAATTTGCCTTTGTGTCACAGTGGACCGAGTGGATCGATCTGAGCTAGCATGTGACTGGGAAATTACAGGGGGAATGGCAGAGGAATAGCTATGAGATGAGTGTTGGGCAGAGGGAAAGCTACATGATGAGGTGTGTCGGGCAGAGGGAAAGCTACATGATGAGGTGTGTAGCTGTTGTGACCTAATATCACTACTGGCCCTGGGATGGAAAGTAGGCCTGCTGTGTTGCCTATCTGTACCTAAATTAAGCAGGGGAAATTGAACATGGGCACCTGTCTTAATCCTGACTGCTGGAGCAGTCCGATCATGAAGATGAAGCGAACAGTCTAGCCTTTCCTCCAGCTGTGCTTGTGTAGCTGTTGATGCATCAGATGTGACTTGAGCTGCTTCAGAACCTAATACAGGCATTTTAACAGAATGCACAGGGTTAGATACAACAGTGTCAGATTGCACAGGGTTAGACATATTCGTTTCAGTATCTTTTAGATAGTTGATTTTTACTGTAGCAGCTTCAATTTCTGCATCCAAATCCAAAGTTTCTCTTTTTCCTTAACATTTCTTCTTGTTCTTCTATTGCATGTTTCTCCTTTAATTTCGAAGCTTTGGCAATTAAAGATAATCGTTCTGCTTCTGGATTGATGCGCAATGATGAAGACGATGACCTATTGGACACAGCTGATTGCGCATCAGTGTTATCAACGTTTGCATTCGTATTTGTGTCGGCATCATGTTCAGCGTTTCCATAATCAACAGATTCAGCTAGGGGCTCTTCCATTTGTATGGCAGAAGACGTAACTTCACCTACGCGAGGGTCATAAGGGTTTTCTATTTGTGAAATCCATTTATTGACATTTGTCATAAAAGCCGTTATCTGCGCGGCTCGCGGCTTACACCATTTCTCGTCATCTTCTTTGCGTGATTCCTCATCCAAGCACTGATGAGCATAAATTGAATGAAAGTTTCTGAACTTGTCAAAAATTTCATTAAACTTAATCATGTTTCCTTTCACTTCATCAAGAAATTCAAATCAAATCGTTCACAATATTCATTCTCCATGTTATGTGAGACATTTTTCCTGACCTAGCTGCGCGCAAACGCGCGGCCTGCTCACTCATTGTTTCAACAGGAGTCACTTCGGCTTCGTCGGAACTGGCCATTGTACTTAAAAAAAATAAACTTCCAAAAATAGCGAAAAATATTTATCTTCTTTCAGTTAATTCAAAAGTCTCCAAAAAAGTTCAAAACAGTTCATATCCTTTCCAAGAACAAAAGTATCTTCTGGTTTCATACAGTCAAAGTAGGCCGTGATTCCACTCACTCAATTGTTTGGCCACGTCGGCATTAACTTCCAAAAATAAAGATCACAGTTCATTAGCGCAAAAATCTTCAATGAAACTCGTTTCTAAATTATTCCAATATGATTTGTTAATGAAAAATCCATCAAAAGAATGGTATCTTCAAGCACATACCTCCGTTGAAGCGTTTCTTTGTTTCAAGTTCACCACGCGTTAGGCTGACATTCCTGTCCCCAGTTCGCGTAAATCCAAAAATATAGTTTGGGTTTTTCCTTTAACCCCTAAATCCTATATTCCTTACTATTTTTACCACAAAGGAGAAAGCAGGTGATGCAGTGTCAGACTCGCAGTTTGTGTCCAAAAAATCCAATGGGAGAGAGTTTGACCGTCCAATGTTGTCGGTTTTTTATTGTAAATAAAATATAATACGAAATAAGGATGTAAGTATTAAGTTTAGAGTCCATAAATCTTTAAATTCCAAAGGCAAAGGCTGCAGCAGGATGCACAGGCCCAAACGGAGTTCACAGACAGCGTGGTTCACAGACTGAGGTCAATGACGGTAATTGCTGGCCCGCCTTCTCCCCATCATGCGCTACCGGCAGCCATTTAAAGGGTGGCACCCTCACCACCTGTAGCGGGTGCACACTCACACAATTCCAGAAAAAAGAGAAAATATAAGTGAATCATGCAAAACGTAAAAAACTTAAATGCGGCTCCTACACACAATATACAGACAAAAAATAGATTGTGTGTTATATGAAATTACGGTCACACCCCGTCTCTCACACACACACACACACATATCCAAACACACACACAGAGAAGGGGCGTGGTTATGGCAGTGACGCAATAGCCACGCCCCCTCGCCACACAGACACACACGTGTGTGTGTGTGTTTGGGGGGCGTGGCTATGGCGGTGTAAATGTCGGTGTGTGTGAAGGGGTCCGCCATAGCCACGCCCCCTCGCCACAACACAGACACACATAACAAGCGGGGACAAAAACTGCTTAGTCATTGTTGTCATTGTTGTCATTGTTTAATGAGCTAATTATGTGGGGACTCCTGTCATTTTGAGGCTCATAAATCAATAAGTATAAGTCCCTTTGTTTCCATAGTTACAGTACATATATGTGACCGTCATAAGTGTACCTACGTTTTGATGTGTAAATTACGTATGTGGAGTTAATACTGTGTGGCAGTTTTAAAAATATTTAAAAAAAAAAATGTTCGTCTGCTCTCCACTCTAACGGTGACGTCACCCGCTCTAACCCACCCAATACACACCCATGTTAAAGTGTCTGAACGTTTTAATGTTTGAATGGAGTTTCTACCTGAATGTATGAATGAATGGGAAGAGTGGTTTTGGACAACTTTTGAACATTCACCCCCATTCATTTCAATGGGGAAAAATTGCTGGAAAATGTTGAATATTTCGGAACGTATGAATGGTATGTATAAGAAAAGTAGTAGCCCGCTATTCCCGGTCAAGGCGCACGTTTTGATGTCTTTTTTGTGTGTGCTGGCAACGCTGTGAGACTAGTAGCGCACCGAAAATGTGTACGGAAGAATAAAGAATAAAGAAGTATGCAGGAGAGTAATAGTGTGCTTTGCATTGCAAAGGCACCCTAATAAATAATGTTGGGTATTGTGAGAATACCAATAGATTGTTTTTAAAATCACAGCACACATGATGTTTAAATCAATGTAACGCTGGCCCGGTGCTATTTCCTGAGCTACAGCGCCCTGAGTTCTTTACTAAACCCCAACCCAGGAGGATCATGTGTGTTAACCTTTAACTCTTGTATAAAAGTGTATCACCTTACTTCTAATGCTCTTATTATTAAAGTTACTATTATTTGAACGACAAAACGTAAATGGGATGATCTTGATTTATTTATTATATTTGAGTTTTTTTAGATATTTTGTCACTTCTTCATCAAAACAAAGTAATGAATCAGGCGATCCCCTTTCAAACACATCAAAACAGTGTAAAGCACGTGACATGCATGTAGCCGACCCTTCATGCTCCATGAGATGCTGAACAGATAATATTAACGTGTGGGCCACTCTATAAGTAACACAAGACAACAGCCGGTAAGAAACATCAAGGAAATAAGCCCCCGTTGCAGGCCTGGTCGTGGAGATGTGTGTTGCACAAATCCTCTTCACTCACTAGAGAGAGTGAGGTGCGCTGTCTGCTCTCCATCAGGACTCTTGGGTGGAACACCAGCTGAACGTTGGCTCCGGTGCTAACTAGTCTAATAGTCCCGTGGCACGCAAGCTGCGGCAACATTGACGTCCCAAACACTAGGACCGTCGAAATCAACCCGTACAATATGTAGGACTTTCACCAGGTACAGAGGTGTAACTACAGACACATATACTTCTCTACAATGTATCATGAACTTTGACCTTGTCACTACAGTATGTTATCCCCGAACCACTTCCTCCGGTCTCCCAACATGCTCCCCTCTCATACTCCCCCAACCAATCATATTAAATGGAAACGTGAGGTCCCTGCATACGACTAATCAGGTGGTAGATAAAACAAAACATTCTTCCAAGACAACATATTAGTCCTTCACCCCTTCGTGTCAAAGATGTACATTTTCTCACAAAACCCTCATAAACCAATCGAGACCCTTAACGAGACGTACTCCAATTGTAACTGGTAGCTTCTGGGGGAAATTAACCCAGGGGTTACTAGCAAGAAACAATTTACTTCCAGGTACACAAGGAGTATAGAGGGAAGGTAACTACTTAAGAAGGAAAGATCTACTTAAACAGCCCCCCCTTAAAGTGTACTTCAATTGGGTGGAACACCAGCTGAACGTTGGCTCCGGTGCTAACTAGTCTAATAGTCCCGTGGCACGCAAGCTGCGGCAACATTGACGTCCCAAACACTCGGACCATCGAAATCAACCCGTACAATATGTAGGACTTTCACCAGGTACAGAGGTGTAACTACAGACACATATACTTCTCTACAATGTATCATGAACTTTGACCTTGTCACTACAGTACGTTATCCCCGAACCACTTCCTCCGCTCTCCCAACATGCTCCGCCCCTCTCATACCCCCCCAACCAATCATATTAATGGAAACGTGAGGTCCCTGCATATCGACTAATCAGGTGGTAGATAAAACAAAACATTCTTCAAGACAACATATTAGTCCATCACCCCTCGTGTCAAAGATGTACATTTCTCACAAACTATAACCAATCGAGACCCTTAAAGAGACGTACTCCAATTGTAAATGGTAGCTCTGGGGAATTACCCAGGGGTTACAGCAAGAAACAATTTACTTCCAGGTACACTTCAACATATGTTCAAGGATAGAGAGGGAAGGTACGACTTAAGAAGGAAAGATCACTTAAAACAGCCTTGTGTCCGCACCACTCTTAAAAGTATGTGTACTTCAGTCTGCGGGCTGACTGTGGAATGGACTAGATGAAGAGATCAAGCAAAGCAATACCATATCACAGTTTAAATACAAATATAAGAAAATAATTGTTGAGAAATACAGAAATGAGGATAAATGAAAGTGTTGATGCTGATTTAATGATGAAACTATTTGCAAGAGTAGTGCATTGTGTGAGGATGTAAATATGATGTATTGATGTCAATATTTCTCTTTTTGATGTATAAGATATATATTTATGATTGTATATAACACTGTTGCTGTAGGGCCAGGACATGATAAGCATTTAGCTTCTTCCTGCTCCTTCTCCAACACATCCATTCTTTTGTTTTGGCTTTAATGACGGAGATTGTTTGACTTATTTTCTATGTTTGGTGTTTTTTCTTCTGTTTTATTGTGATCTTTTAATGTTGATGTTCCAGACAAAGGAAAGAAATATACATTTCTCCTTGATTCAATATGGAAAAAGTAAAATACTTATTTTAATCTCAGTTCCTAACATGTTCCTGTTTATTCTGTGTGAAGGCTGAATGGCTGTCATCTGTCAGAGAGATGCTGTGGAGCTCTGGCCTCAGTTCTCAGCTCCAACTCCTCTAGTCTGAGAGAGCTGGACCTGAGTAACAATGATCTGCAGGATTCAGGAGTGAAGCTGCTCTCTGCTGGACTGGGGAGTCCACACTGTACACTGGAAACTCTCAGGTCAGCTTTACTCAATGTGCCAACACTTACACCACCAGGCTCAATGTCAGGAGACATTTAACATCTTAGAGAAGGAAAATGTCAAAACTTTAAATTCACACCGTGCCCAAAGATAGAATATTTATGAGAATAAGTCACCCAGATGTATGTGTGTGTGTGTGTGTGTGTGTGTGTGTGTGTGTGTGTGTGTGTGTGTGTGTGTGTGTGTGTGTGTGTAACTCTTCCATTATAAATATGAACATAAACACAAAATATATTAATAGTGCCCCCCCACACTTTTCCCAGCATATGGGACAGTGGTGCTTAAGAGGTTAACAGATTTGCATTCATAAAAGTTCACAGGTATGAATTAATAAACTAAATATATCATTTTCACAAGAACAATTTATATTATTTCTATATTTTTACCATGACAAGTTAAACTTATATTGTACCAGTTCATACCAGTTTATATCAATGGTTTAAGGTGTATGTTGTATTACAATCTTATTGTACTCATTATCATGTAGTCAGACTGTAAGGCTGATTTTAGAGTTGCTTAGTAAACTTTAATAACAGCCTCTTTGTAAAACACTGATTTTGTGGGAAGTATAATGATACGTCTTGTCTCTGGGGCAACACCTATAAGAGCTCCTTACAAAGTATATGCATCATGCAAAAAAGAGTAATAAGGATAATAAATAATGTTGGGTCTCGTGAGAATACCAATAGATTGTTTTTATTTATTAATCCCGAAGGAAATTCTTGTGCCAGGTTGCATAGCGATACAGTACAATAAAACAAGGAAAACCACAGATTAATAAAAATAACTAACTGATATGCAAAAATGTACATTTAAAATCACAGACTTTGCAATTCATGGATCTAGTGAGATTTAGAACTGCACACATGATGTTTAAATCAATGTAACGCTGACCCGATGCTATTTCCTGAGCTACAGCGCCCTGAGTTCTTTACTAAACCCCAACCCAGGAGGATAATGTGTGTTAATCTTTAACTCTTGTATAAAAGTGTATCACCTTACTTCTAATGTTCTTATTATTAAAGTTACTATTATTTGAACTATAAAACATAAATGGTATAATATTAATTTATTTATTATATTTGAGTTTTTTTAGATATTTATTTTCATGAATGAATTCAACCAAAATAGATGCAGTCACTTCTTGATCAAAACAAAGTAATGAATCAGGCGATCCCCTTTCAAACACATCAAAACAGTGTAAAGCACATGACATAGAATAGAATAGAATAGAATAGAAGTTTATTAATCCCGAAGGAAATTCTTGTGCCAGGTTGCATAGCGATACAGTACAAAAACCACAGATTGATAAAATAACTAACGTATGTGCAAATTACAGTTAAATATACAAATATGTGGGCAAGATAAAGATATTCCGACGGCGAAAACAATTGGCATAAAGAAGTGAAATATTATTGGACATGACATTAAGAATTAAGAATATGCCAGTGTCTGTTCACAGCAGGGGTCCCCTCAATGATATGCAGATGAGGGCAAGTTGCCTGTAAATGACCAATATGGTATTTTTCCACCACACTCCCTCATTTGATTATTCAATAATCACACAATCAATCAATCAATCGTTATACCTTATATAGTGTAACTCAGGAGTCGGTTACTCTGACCACATAGTGGTTCTTATCAGAGACTGAGTCCTTTGTTACTGGGTACGACTTGATGAACTTCTCCTTTCTTGTTCTAATGGCCCAATTACAAGAAAAGAGTAAAGATCACGCCGTATCCACCCCATAAAAAACCCTTTAGGAGAAAAAGTTTTGGGGTACAAATTATATGTCAATGACATCATAAGCGGAAGTGTCTTGTATAACGAAGTGTAGTTTACGAACTGTGTCTTAATACATTGCGGTGTTCGTTGTCTTGTAGGGGGGAGTTATAGGGAGGAGTTATAGAGTTTGATGGCCACAGGCAGAAAGGACCTCCTGTGGCGTTCTGTGGTGCACCTTGGTAGTCTCAGTCTACGACTGAAGGGGCTCTGGTATGACACCAGTGTGGCGTGAAGGGGATGGGAGGCGTTGTCCATAATACGGAGTAGTTTACTCAACATCCTCTTCTCCGAGACCTCCACCAAAGACTCCAATTCCACTCCCAGGACAGAACCCGCTTTCCTGATGAACTTATTGAAGTGTCTAGCCTACCTTTCATGCTCCATGAGATGCTGAACAGCTAATATTAACGTGTGGGCCACTCTATAAGTAACACAAGACAACAGCCGGTAAGTAACATCAAGGAAATAAGCCCCCGTTGCAGGCCTGGTCGTGGAGATGTGTGTTGCACAAATCCTCTTCACTCACTAGAGAGAGTGAGGTGCGCTGTCTGCTCTCCATCAGGACTCTTGGGTGGAACACCAGCTGAACGTTGGCTCCGGTGCTAACTAGTCTAATAGTCCCGTGGCACGCAAGCTGCGACAACATTGACGTCCCAAACACTAGGACCGTCGAAATCAACCCGTACAATATGTAGGACTTTCACCAGGTACAGAGGTGTAATTACAGACACACATACTTCTCTACAATGTATCATGAACTTTGACCTTGTCACTACAGTACGTTATCCCCGAACCACTTCCTCCGGTCTCCCAACATGCTCCGCCCCTCTCATACCCCCCCAACCAATCATATTAATGGAAACGTGAGGTCCCTGCATATCGACTAATCAGGTGGTAGATAAAACAAAACATTCTTCAAGACAACATATTAGTCCATCACCCCTCGTGTCAAAGATGTACATTTCTCACAAACTATAACCAATCGAGACCCTTAAAGAGACGTACTCCAATTGTAAATGGTAGTTCTGGGGAATTACCCAGGGGTTACAGCAAGAAACAATTTATTTCCAGGTACACTTCAACATATGTTCAAGGATAGAGAGGGAATGTACGACTTAAGAAGGAAAGATCACTTAAAACAGCCTTGTGTCCGCACCACTCTTAAAAGTATGTGTACTTCAGTCTGCGGGGTGACTGTGGAATGGACTAGATCAGGGGTCCCCAAACTTTTTCCTGTGAGGGCCACATAACTTTTCCCTTGTCTGATGGGGGCCGTAACAGGGGGGGTGCTGAACGCTGCGATCCTCATCTACCAATGGCCTGGCCGAGGGGGTGCTGGACGCTGCGATCCTCATCTACCAATGGCCTGGCCGGGAGGGGGGGGGGGGGGGTTCTGAACGCTGCGATCCTCATCTACCAATGGCCCGGCCCGCGCTTTCAGCACCCGTCGCGCGTCCGTTACTACTACTGAATGGTGCGCATCTGGGGGAATTTATAAGTGGGTATACGCCGCATACCCGCGTATACCCTGGACTACACCACTGCTCTAGGATTCGCGTGGCCAGACTGAAGAAAAAAAAAAAATAATAATAATAATAATAATAATAAATCATAATGCATCTCTGGTATTGTTCAGGGGGCCGGGCCAAATGTGGAGGCGGGCCGTATCAGGCCCGCGGGCCTTAGTTTGGGGACCACTGGACTAGATGAAGAGATCAAGCAAAGCAATAGCATATCACAGTTTAAATACAAATATAAGAAAATAATTGTCCAGAAATACAGAAATGAGGGTAAATTAAAGTGTTGATGCTGATTTAATGATGAAACTATTTGCAAGAGTAGTGCATTGTGTGAGGATGTAAATATGATGTATTGATGTCAATATTTCTCTTTTTTTGATGTATAAGATATATATTTATGATTGTATATAACACTGTTGCTGTAGGGCCAGGACATGATAAGCATTTAGCTTCTTCCTGCTCCTTCTCCAACACATCCATTCTTTTGTTTTGGTTTTGATGATGGAGATTGTTTGACTTCTTTTTTTATGTCTGGTGTTTTTTCTTCTGTTTTATTGTGATCTTTTAATGTTGATGTTCGAGACAAAGGAAAGAAATATACATTTCTCCTTGATTCAATATGGAAAAAGTAAAAGACTTATTTTAATCTCAGTTCCTAACATGTTCCTGTTTATTCTGTGTGAAGGCTGAATAGCTGTCGTCTGTCAGAGAGATGCTGTGGAGCGCTGGCCTCAGTTCTCAGCTCCAACTCCTCTAGTCTGAGAGAGCTGGACCTGAGTACCAATGATCTGCAGGATTCAGGAGTGAAGCTGCTCTCTGCTGGACTGGGGAGTCCACACTGTACACTGGAAACTCTCAGGTCAGCTTTACTCAATGTGCCAACACTTACACCACCAGGCTCAATATCAGTACACATATAATATCTTAGAGAAGGAAAATGTGAAAACTTTAAATTCACACGCCCAAATATAGATTATTTATGAGAATGAATCATCCATTAGTGTGTGTGTGTGTGTGTGTGTGTGTGTGTGTGTGTGTGTGTGTGTGTGTGTGTGTGTGTGTGTGTGTGTGTGTGTGTGTGTGTGTGTGTGTGTGTGTGTGTGTGTGTGTGTGTGTGTAGATTGTCTGGCTGTCTGGTCACACAGGAAGGCTGTGCTTCTCTGGCCTCAGCTCTGAGCTCCAATCCCTCCCATCTGAGAGAGCTGGACCTGAGCTACAATCACCCAGGAAACTCAGGAGTTAAGCTGCTCTCTGCTGGACTGGAGGATCCACGCTGGAGACTGGACACTCTCAGGTATGGAGAGGACAGCTCACCACTCAGGGACAATGTCTCCTACAAGGATCCAAGCAGCTGCTAGATGGAGTGTCTTCAAAACGCAGCTGTAACTCATGTTGTGTACAAAGTGATGATGCAGCAGATGATGAATATGAATGTTTCCATGTTTAGAGACAACATCTCTCTTTGTTTCCCCCCCAGTGTGGAGCACGGTGGAGTGTGGAGGCTGAAACCAGCTCTAAAGAAGTGTAAGTGTGTGTTTAGTTTGATTCATCACAACACACACTAACTATTGAGAGAGAGAGAGAGAGAGAGAGAGAGAGAGAGAGAGAGAGAGAGAGAGAGAGAGAGAGAGAGAGAGAGAGAGAGAGAGAGAGAGAGAGAGAGAGAGAGAGAGAGAGAGAGAGAGAGAGGTCATGACTAGGGTTGCTCAAAATTCCCGAATCTGACCCTTTTTAAATCCCGGGATTATAGAGCCCCTTCCCGGGAAGTCCCGGGATTCCCGTAGAAACCGGAAGTGCCTTTT
The DNA here is from genome assembly GCA_002895965.2 of Coryphaenoides rupestris. Taxonomy (NCBI): domain Eukaryota; kingdom Metazoa; phylum Chordata; class Actinopteri; order Gadiformes; family Macrouridae; genus Coryphaenoides; species Coryphaenoides rupestris. The sequence goes on along the minus strand of PIJE02000398.1, from coordinate 9,150 downwards.
AATTAGGGCTGGGCGATATGGCTGAAAACTGTATCACGATATAAGTGTTTCATATCGGTCGATATCGATAATTATCGATAATTTGTATGACCTATTTAAAATAAGGACCAGGAGAAAAATATACTGAATTTAAACATTTTTATTTTAAACTTAACCTTCCTGATTGTAGGCAGACAGGGAAAAGGAATGTCAACACAACCATGGAAAACACTCAAATAAATAAAAATAAACATGAATGAAAATTAAAATCACAATGAAAACTTAACAATTATCAATAATAAAGTGCTGAACAAAAATAAAGTGTTACAAAAACATGTGTAAAGGCTGTGGTTGTGCTCCAAAGGGTGAGAGCGGCTAAGGTGGTAAAACAAGTTGTATTACCAGTCTTGGTGGACGACGGTCATAATTTGCAGACAACATTGGTCTGACTACAATCTGACTTATAAAATCCAAAAAGCTGTCATACTGGTGAGCTGATCTTTCAATTTTTGTCGACAATTTCCTCGCTTGTTGCGGCGCTCATCTTTCACTTCTCACTCCGCGCTGTTTCTGTTATTCAAGAAACAAACACGAACACGAGACAACGAGACGGCGCAACCAAACTTGATACTGGTACATGATTGGCTGTTAGCGTGTCACTCCATACGTTGCTAGGTACCAGAGGACGAGTGCCTTTGTTCATGCAACCAACCTTGCTTCGCAACCTCTGGTTCAAAGCGGAGCTAGCTCCGCTTTCTTCCAACGAGGAAAAAAAAATATCGAACGCATTTTCTATCGATATTGATTACGTGTCTATCGCGATACATATCGTTATCGTTTTATCGCCCAGCCCTACTTTTAATACTAATTTAATGCTAGGCCTATGTCAATTAATGCAACAGAACAACGCTATTTTATCGAATACAAATGTTTTATTTCTATGACGAACATGCAGCAATTCTGTTTAAATTCTCATGAAGAAAAAAAACAACTATTTTCATTACATTGTGTAGCGGCCAGGAGGGGGCGGGGCCACCACATGGCCGCGCAGATGACGTGGGGGCCGGAGGGATTATGAGGAATGTTATGTATGGGAAATGTATTATGGGAAAGCACATGGGCGTAGAATGTAGTGGGAACGCTGGGGACATGTCCCAACCAATATCCAGCGATATCCACCCCCCCCCCCCCCCCTCCCGGATCAGAACCGTGGATTAACGGAGCCCCCCCCCCCCCCCCCCTCATCAGAACCGCAAATTAACGGATTAATGTCCAAAACAACAATCCGTCTCCTTGTTAAAGCACAATAACAGGTAGACTCTGGGTGGTGTCTGGGCCACAGAGCAACAATACAACTACACTCCGTGTCTCGTCTCTTCAGCTCCTCCGTGACGTTCACTACAATTCATTACATCCACACAAGTGATTATTTTGAGACCTTCTACAGGTAGTTCGTATGCCTGCCTATGTAAACAAGAAAATAATCATATTTGCACAATATATTGAGTATGTATTATTAGTTTAGGCTGCTATTAATGCAACATAGTTATAAAAAGTTAACAAATACCCCCTCAAAAAAAAAAAATAATAATAAAACGGGACCCGTTGCTAATTCCCGGAACTAAAGGGACTGAAGATTTCCCGGGAATCCCGGGATCCCGGCGAGCAACCCTAGTCATGACAACATGAGCTCCTGAATTATTGTCTATTTTCTGTTTGAATTGAGACCAACTCTTCTCTTGTTAAGAATATATGAGCATCAGAAACAACAACCAGCAGGAAGAAAGAAGAAATTGTGGTGAAAAAAAAACCTGGAAAAAACTGTTAGCTAGAAAAATCGTTTTGTTTTTTCAGCTAGCTTAGCTATCCAGCTAAGAAATATTGAATGCAACAAATGACATCTAAACTATAAGACACAACATGTTTTATTGGTGTCAACAGGACATCCTAACATCACTTGCAGGTTATTTAAATGACTCCTATGTGATGAAGTCCATCATCAGTTGGTAGTGGTGCTGTGTGGGGGGGGTGTGGGTAGTCTTAGGCGCTAATCATGTCTTGTTTTCCCGATCAGATGACTATGGAAACAATCACACTGGGACCCAAACACAGCCCACAGACAACTCTCTCCTGTCTGAGGACAACAGAAAGATGATGAAGGTTACAGAGCAGCAGTCTTATCCTGATCACCCAGATAGGTTTGACTCCTACCACCAGGTGTTGTGTAGAGAGAGTCTGACTGGCCCGCTGTTACTGGAGGTAGAGTGGGAAGCGAAGGGTTTAGTATAGGAGTGACCATACAGAGGAAGATCACAAGGATAGGGCGGTGGTTTGACAGCTGGCTTTGGAGGGAACAAGTCCTGGAGTCTTCAGTGTTCTCATGATGGTTACTACGCCCTCTACAACAATCGTAGAACAGACCTCCGTCTCGACCCCTCCGTCTCCAACAGAGTAGGAGTGTATGTGGACCGGCCTGCTGGCACTCTGTCCTTCTACAGAGTGTCCCCACATGTAGGAGGCTCCTCAGACACACTGACACACATCCACACCTTCCAGCTCACATCCACCCAGGAGGACCTCCTCCCTGGGTTTAGGTTCTGGGGGAGGGAGGAGGACTCAGTGACTCTGTGTCGGTTGTAGCAATAAACACACACACACACACACACACACACACACACACTGTGGCAATACGGGACTTTCCGGCCCCTCCCTCCCGAGTCCCAGGGATCGCAGCTGTCACCTATCGGCTAATTAGGAGGCCAAGTGGTGACAGCTGCGGCCGATCAGACAAGCAGGAGGGACACGGTATAAAGCCGGGAGGTTCCTCCCAGTGGGGGAGTTCGGAGGGCGTGCCGACGCGCCGACAGGAGTTCGGAGTTCGGAGATCGGTGATCGCGGAGATCGCACCAAGACGCAAGAGACGCCGCCATGCACGGGAGCGCGGCAATACGGAGATCGCCGCCCCGTCGGGTGCCACGGAGATCGCGCCGACCCGGAGTTCGCACCAACCGGTACGGCACGGGTGAGGACTGTACCCCGCGGAGCACGGCTACCCGGGAGGAGGCGTCCGGATAGGAGAGGACTCCTATCATGCCGATAGTAACGTACTAACGTGATCTCGGCCCAGCTGAAGGCCGCAGCCCAGCAGGAGAAGCAGGCCCGGGAGCAGGCCAGAGGGCCCCAAGCCTAGCTGGCAGCGGTGCAGGCCCAGCTGACGGCCGCAGGCCCAGCTGACGGCCGCAGGCCCAGCTGATGGCCGCAGGCCAGTGGGAGGAGCAGGCCCGGGAGCAGGCCAGAGCGCTCCAGGCCCAGCTGACGGCGGAGCAGGCCCAGTGAGCGGCCGCAGCCCAGAGAGAGGAGCAGGCCCGGGAGCAGGCCAAAGCGCTCCAAGCCCAGATGACGGCGGCGCAGCAGGCTACCCGGGAGGCGACGCAGCTGACGAAGCAGCCGACGACCCGGGAGGCGCCGACGACGCCGACGCAGCCGACGACGCAGCCGACGACGCAGCCGACGACCTGGGAGGCGACGACCTGAGAGGCGACGACGCAGCCGACGATGCAGCCGACGACGCAGCCGACGACCTGGGAGGCGATGACCTGAGAGGCGACGACGCAGCCGACGAAGCAGGCGACAACGCAGCCGGCGACCCGGGACGAGGTGCCGATGCAGCCAACGACGCAGCCGACGACGCAGCCGACGACGCAGCCGACGACCCGGGACGAGGTGCCGGCATTGTGCCTTCAGAGTGGAAGCGGGTTGCCACAACACATATACACACGCACACGCACACACACACACCCCCCCACACACGCGATCACACGTATGCGCACGCGCGATCACACACGCACACGCGATCACACACGCACACACACGCGATCACACAGGCACACACACGCAATCACACACGCACACACGCACACACATATGAGCGCACACACATGCACACACACGCGCACACACACGCGATCACACATGCACACACACGCGCACGCGCACACACATATGCGCGTGCACACATGTATTTTAAATAATACTTTTTTCTTTGACACAATTGTAGATATTTGGAGACATTAACAGACTCTGATATCAGTTTATTCCTCTAAGCCTCACATGAAGCCTGATTTAAATCACATGTAATATTAAATTCATCATGCAAGTGGTTTATGGGAAAAGCCAACGATGTTCATGTTGTGAACGACTTTAAAGTAGAGTTGCACAGTATACCGGTACTAGAAAAGTACCGCGCTACTCTGCTGTTAAAAACGGTACTATACCACATTCATTTAGTATCGGTACTTCAGAAATTAGATGAGTTGCGTCAATGTGTGGGTTTGACAATGGCGCAGTGTGTGTGTGCAGCTTGAAGGCTGAGTGCTCTGCCTTCAAGTGCTCTGCCCCCCTGCAGGGGGCATGTCAACAGCCCTCCCCCTCCTCACTTGCCTCAGGGGGCGTGTCAACAGCCCTCCCCCTCCCTCACTCGCCTCAGGGGGCGTGTCAACAGCCCTCCCCCTCTCTCACTCGCCTCAGTGCTCAGTCTGGACACAGTGAACATGGCTGCTGCGAGGACTACAAGCGGTCTTGTCAGCCGTCCACAGCTTGTGGACAAAAGGGACGCACGGAGCGAAATATGGAAATATTTTGCTTAAGTTGCCGACAGCCACGGCCCACGGACACGTCAAAGCCCGTCTGTAATCGGTGCTTCAAATCTACGTAGGCGAAGGGAGCCAACACATCCAACTTGGCAAAGCATCTCGCCGACAAACATCCCGACATATTAAAAGTCAAACGAGTGATTTATTTTGTGACAAGCAAACTTGTATATAATGTATATTTTATTACATTGATTTATATTTGTATTGCTCCCCTTAATATTTTTTGTATACTTTATTTGATCTTATACAGTTTTCTTTTGTTTAGACTTTTTATAACTTGTTAATATAGTTTTTCTATTCTATTTCTATTTCTATTTGTATTCTTTTATAACTGCTGTCGGGCGTTTTGCATGGAAGAATTTCACTCACTGCTTATACTTGTGTAAACTGTGAAGTGACAATAAAACACTTGAAACTTGAACTTGAAAAGTGATTGATCAAAGTTAATTTAAAGACGAACCGTTTGGATGGTTGAAGCGATCTCGTTTTGTACTTATTATGTTCTCATACATTTTGTCTTGGTCTTGGACAGTAGGTGGAGCAGTATTGTGCTGCTATTACTCACAACTGTAGTGGGAAAATGTTTTTGTCTTGCATTTTATCTGTTGTGAACAAGTAGGCTCTAACAAGTGATGGTGGTGAACAGAAGTAGGACTACAACAATGTGTTTCACCAAAGCACAATAGAGGCAGAGGGGAAGTATGTGAAGGAGGACTTCCAAAATGGCTACCGTGCTATTCAGTAGACACAATTTCAATAGACCCTTTTCACAGCAGGAACAACACCGGTGCAGCTCATGAGATTCATGATGAGTCTGTTGGGTTTAGGTCTGGCAGTGCACCAGTATAGACACAACTAGTCCAGTAGATATACTTTGATACCGTGCTGGTGCTGCGACAGACATCAACAAAACCCACCTGACGTTATGACAGGAACAGGAAGTTACTTTACCCTGCGACTGACCACCTGTGAAAAGGGTCCATTTAACAAGCGACACGAAAGCGCGAATGGAGGAAGAACAGAACAGGCTCTCCTTCAGCAGTAGGGCTGTTGGATCCAGTGTCTTGTCGACCTCCTCTTCCTCGATCACAGTAGGCTCAACATGCATAGCGGTTACAGACAACCTTCTTTTAACCACAATTAAGGACATGCAGTCATAAGACATCAATGTTATATTCACATGTACATCTTAGAGTCATACATTCATACTGTACAGGATTAGCAGTGTCCAGTCAAAACACACAAACAAGAGGAAAAAAACACTTGCTATTTATTTATTTTCTTCCAACATGAATTTGAGTCTTAACTGTGTCTTTGACAAAATAATACTTTTATGGTAAAATAAAGTTTCAAACCATGTGTATCGAGATGTATGCTCTGTCTGACTCATTATATGACTTAGTCTGTAATATACACAAATCAAACCCGTAAAAGACCAGTTTCCACTTTCCAAGAACTTTGTTTTCTAATAATCTGTGAACAACAGGATTTGCTCACCAAAGAGTTATTTCAGATACATATATTGGTCCAAGTAACATATTTCTGGTCATATGGAAATTGTTTTACTGGTTTTGGCTATTCAGACAATGTAAAATGGCGTATGTGACGACATACTTCCAACATTAGCACACAACTAAACATAAAAGTGCTTTATGAGCGAGAGCGGACAACATAGTATGATATTATTGGTCACCCATTAGATTAGATTTGGGTGTAAAATACCAAGTTTTCGTCATTGTGGCATCTGTTGAATTGTGTCGGAACGGATACAGGAATGCTTGATGAAAGAAATGAAAGGAAAAACGGCATCAGTAGAAGACTGTGGTTGTGGAAGCTATCCGTTGTTGTTGTTGTAAGTATCTACGTTTGACAGGAGTAAAAGTGTCCAATTCCAAGAGTATGGAGCACAGTGGAACCTTTTTAAATACATTTGGTTGTCCTCAAATAAATGATACTTTAGCCGCTCCTAAAGCCTGAACAGAATCAGGCGGTTAGCATTGGCAAGCCTCCGATCAATCAGTTTTAAGTTTGAGAGACCAAAGAATGGATTTGGAATGAGTGAGTAAAGGTAATACTGCCCCCTAGCGGGCAGGGGGCTGCACTGCAGTGTTCAGGCCAACATATTCCAGGTTCTCTACGGCCGGCAGAAACAGACCACTACTGTTAGCGGTGCTGGTGGCGGGCAGCAGGAAGTCTGCCTGGTAGTCCGGGTTGTCTAGGCTGTTGTGGGCGTAGCGCGGCAGGGAACTCTGCGGCACGTTCAGGTACTCTGGCTCCTCGAACACACGTGTCAGCCGCTCGGGTTCGTCCGCGGCCCCCGGCGACGTGTCCGAGTCCTCCGGGGTGGCGGGGAGTGCCGTGGCGCCCCAGCCCGGGCTCAGGTCCTCGTAGTTGGGGTTCAGCAACTCTGACAGCCTGTTGCTGAGGCTGTACTCTGAAGTAGCCGGGGGGGAAACAGAATAAGGACTGTTTGGTTTTTTTATTCACTCAGTTTATTTGTCAGGGACAGAGCATATTAATAAACAGTACTGTAATTATGCCAGAATTAGCCAGGAGGCTAGTTGACAATACTAGTGCAAGCATACATACCTGGTGCAAATACACACACACACACACACACACACACACACACACACACACACACACACACACACACACACACACACACACACACACACACACACACACACACACACACCTGGGCCAGGGGTGAAGTCGTCGCTGTCCAGGGTGGTTTGTGTCGGGTCGGTGATGACCAGACTGTTAGCCATTCTACAGAGAGGAGGAGAGAAATTATTAAATATGTCAAGATGGAGGCTGTTTGTCCCTAACTTTGTGTTGTGCTTTTAGTATAATTTTGTGTACGGTACCTGTGTGTGTGTGTGTGTGTGTGTGTGTGTGTGTGTGTGTGTGTGTGAGTGTGAGAGAGAGAGTGATAGATGAGACGGGAGAGAATGTGTGTGTGAGAGGAAATTAAAAGCAATACATAGCGGCACCTATGTATATAAAAGAGTGCATTCGTGTGCAAGAATGTTTGGGATTTGTGAGTATTCATGTGTAAAACACCAGGTGTGTGCGTCCATGTGTGTGTGTGTGTGTAGATATACTGTATATGTATATGGTCATTTTTCCACTACAGGGGACATGTACCACAGCGAGCCCACGCCACGAGTCAGTGCTTGGGGACAGAGTCCAAGTCTCCTGGGGCACACCTCGGTGCTGCAGCCCAGGTCGGCCACCTTGACCACGCCAGTGGCAGACACCAGCAGGTTGTCTGGTTTGATGTCCCGGTGGATGATCTGGTCAAATAAACAATTGTACAGAACAAAAGCATGTAAATGTGAAGCAAACAAGCCTAGTTGATATCATCATGTATTTATTGATTAGACGTTGTATTGTTAATTTTAATCTGCAAAGTAACTAGTAACTAAAGCTGTGGGACAAATGTAGAGGAGTAAAAAGTACAATATTTGCCTCTGAGGTACATTGGAGTAGAAGCATAAAGTAGCAGAAATAGAAATACTTTTGCAAGTAAAGTACTTGTACTTAAGTACTTGGGTGAATGTACTAGTTGACTTTCCACCACTTGACAACTTACATTGGTGCTGTGGAGGCTACTCCAATGGCCCGCAGAGCAGGATTTGAAAGGTGTACTTCCTCAGACGCTGCTTCAGCACGCCCGGTTCTTGTATGCGCAGCAGTGTCCGCTCCAGGTTCTCTGTATGCGCATTTCAGCTCCAGGACACAGTGCAGAACCCCTCTTGTGATGCTTGATCATCAGCTCCAGGACACAGTGCAGGAACCCTCCGCTGATCACTTGTTTGATGCTGTGATCCATCAGCTCCAGGAAACAGTGCAGGAACCCTCATCTGTGATGCTGTGATCCATCAGCTCCAGGACACAGTGCCAGGAGCCCCTCATCTCTGATGCGGATCCATCAGCTCCAGACACGTGCAGGAGCCCCTCTCTGTGATGCTGTGATCCATCAGCTCCAGGACACAGTGCAGGAACCCCTCATCTGTGATGCTGTGATCCATCAGCTCCAGGACACAGTGCAGGAGCCCCTCGTCTGTGAAGTGTAACATGACCTGGAGCACGTTGTCGTGCTTCAGCCTCTGTCAAACACAAGAGCACAGCAAGTATGTCATCATGGTGCACTTGTAGGATCCATAATTAAGGGACAATAGGTAGGCTATAGGCTATAGAGAGAGGTGATTCAAGACAATAAAAAACACAAAAATAGTTGTTTTGTTCACCGCAAGCAGCATATATTCGTGGGCGATGTCCATCTTCTCTACGTGGAGTGGAATGAACTGCTTGACGGCGTAAAGTCGTCCGTCGGTCTTCACATTTGATCACGGTGCCGAAGCCTCCTTTTCCAAGGAACTCCAGCATGTCGAAATTGTCCATCTTCGCAAAGATGGATTTGTGTGCTTCAAGTTCTCTCAATGAGCCTCGTTGGAGAACAAAAAAAGTGTCATTCATGGAACATGACCTCATGTCACGTATCTCTCTCTGT